>JAODAL010020749.1:0-68674 GCA_025379985.1 Phyllomedusa bahiana
TAGGAAGTTTATTGGCCCCTGGGATTTGAAAAAAAAAAATTTAACATTCCCTCGCCCCCTCGTGCTCCGTTTCCCGGGCGTCTGCCCCTGTCAGGCACAGGCAGGGTGATGTCATCAGGCCACGCACGCAGCGTGATGACACACGCTGCCTGTGCTTCGCCAACTCCACCCGATGACCAGTGGATCCACCATCCTCTCCTCCGTGCAGCGTGACAGCTGCCATGATACCAAACAGCGCAGTGACTACTTTTCACCCTTCAAATAGGCAGTCTGACTGATTATAATTTTGAAAACACCTGTGATGCTAAATACAGGACACACCTTAGTTTAACCTTAGGGTCAAATTATCTTTTCTAGGGGTACCATCATTTTTGTCAAGACCAGTTTTATTTTTTATTTTTTTCAATTCTGGTTGAATCACAATTAAAATGCAATGTCTGATTTTCATTCATTGATTTTCATTACCTCTTCTATATAATGTATCTGGTGGTATATTTTACAAATATGCTATACAATCAGGTGCAAATTAAGCATTTAACATAGAGATAGAAATAACTGTATTTGTTTTTTTTAAATAAACCCACAATAAACAGTGAGTATCAGAGCAGCTTCTTCCTAACCTGGATAAACCAGTCCTTCGTTCTTTAATGCACTAGCACCCCACAATATCAGTGTGGAGGTGCCGATAGCAACAAGGAACTGAGCGCGGCACAGTTTCTCAGTCATTTAAATGCTATTGTGTCTAAAGGATTAGACAGCAGGAAACTTGTGGGGAAACATTTTGTCTACTCCATTGTTATGTGCTTTTGTAGTCACTTTTGGTTATAATATAATGCGTATATCCATAGTGGCTAGTTAGTAATAAGGACAGCTGCAGTGGAAATGGGGGCGCCCTTTTTGGGGTGGTTCTCCTGCTAGTCATACAGGATTATCTCTATTAGGTTTTTTGTACGCATTTATTTTGTTCCTTTGAACTAATTTTAACTACCGTGGGAGAATTATTGTTAACCTATCTGTTGTATTCTGTAGAATACAGTGAACATCAATGAATGGGTCACTTGAGTCTTTGTATGTGTTTATGTATACTAGACAGAATAATATATTAACCTGTTCCATATAGCTGATGTTCTTGTTCTATGGTGATGTTTTGTATCTCAATTTTTGTCACATCACATTTAAGAATCATAAGTAAAAGCTACATTCTAGGTACATTAACAGTGTACCTAGTCTTTCCTGTGAATTATATTTTTTAATGCTGGAGCTGGATCAAACACTTCACGCTGCTCGCATGCTAACAGCTGAAATCCACAATACAGTACAGGGGGGCCAGACTAGAGGAATTATATAACAAGCACATTTTTGGGCAGGTGGAGTAGATGCAATACGAGGTCGGAATGGAGGGTCATAGCAGGCAACAGTCAAAAAATTTGGTTAGGGAAATAGCTCTGATCAGAACTATTAAAGGCAATATGAGAATAAACACTAGCAATGCTATGGAAACATCAAAGATTGGGTAAGAGCTATAGGCTAGGTTCACACGGCTTATTTGCCGTGCGTAATACCCCGCAAAAACGCCGTGGGGCGGAGCAGTGGGGTCGGCACCTCACAGCCAAAGAACTTGCATTACCAGGCGGTGCGTAACCGCCCGCTAGTAATTCACATCACTTATCTCCCCCCGGCTGCGTATTCCGCCGAGCAGGAGAGGGAGAACGAATCCATAGTTCTCTAAGGGAACTGTGATTACCGTAATGACTGGGACCGTATTCCGCCCGTAATTTGCGCACTCCGGCGAGTAATTACGGACTGAAATACGTCCAATTTTAAGCCGTGTGAACATAGCCATAGAGGGAGTTCCCCTTTAAATAGACTAAAAAACTGAGCCATAGGTAGAGGGACAGATTTGTGATGCACATTGACTGTTTGAATTTGTGAAGACCAGTGCATGTACCCTAGAGGGCATCAGAAAGACAGAAGGAACCCCGGAGTTTTCAACATGTAGGGAAGAGAAGTTTCCTGGAACTGTGAAGAGGTAAGTGGACATCGCAGTATGTGAGTAATAGTAGGACTTTGCTGGTGTTATTGTGTGGGCATTGGCAGCCAGGGTTGGGAGTGGTTTCGTCTGCATGTGGCCACTGGACTGTTTGACCCCAGTCTAATCGATCCTCTGTGTTAATGAGTTATTTAAGAGCTAATTAGGTGTTTAAAGGGAATGTGCTATCAGAAAATGACTTATTTTTTAACTCATGTTTTTGTTAAACACATTTTTAACAATTTTTGGTTACTTTCTTTCTAATTTTTTATATCAGTATCATTATTTTTTTTAATTCTGAAATCCTGCAGTTTTCAATTTGGCCACTAGATCTAATAATAGTCTGACTCTTCCTGTTCTGTAGAGAGAACTTTTTCCTAGCAGTCTCCTCATCAACAAGCACAGGCAGTAATTATCCAGAAAGGTGCGAACAGCAATGTGTATGATAAACACAGGAGCATCATTCACAAATAGGAGATGTCCACATCACACCCTGCTTCGTCCTCCACTGGACAGTGACTTCTTCCAGGTCACAGAACATGCTATAAAACTCTCCTAATAGAAGTCAATGGGTCTGCACCTGTTCACAGGCTCTTATGTCCTTGTAGCTGCTGTAAAGCATCTCTCTAAATGGTGCTAAAAATAGTGCAGGCAAGATGTCCGCCCATAATCATAGAATTACAATACAATTTTATTGTAATAAAATTAAGAAATCTACAATCATAAATAAAAACAGCCCAAGTATAAAGTTGGCAATAAGTACTCCCTTTAACCCCTTAACGACCTCTGGGCGTATGAGTACGTCCCAGGGCCGCTAAGGGGTTTTCAGGGGGATCGCGCTGTGACCCCCCGCACAGCCGCCGGGGTGTTAGCAGCAAAATCCGCTGCATAACACCCGCAGTAACAAGCGCCGGCGTGGCTACCGCCCGCTGGCGCTGTTTACAACCATCAACAACCCCGCGCAAAGATGGCCGCAGCGTCTGAATGAACGCCAATCGGTGCCACGGCGCACCGATCGGTACGGTCATCGTCACCGATCCGACGTACTACCTGGGCCATGGTGGTGGAGCTTTGGTACGGCTCCCGTCACTTACCCTGGCCGGTTTTGCCCCCCACTTCGTCCCGCAGACAGAAGTGGGGAAAACCCGCATCTATCTTGTGTACTCCTAAATACCAATGCCTCAGCAATGCATTATGGTTGATTTAACAATTGCGCCACCTAGTGGTCAAGTACCATAGGTAGCCTCAATGTTACAGTAAAAAAAAAAAAAAAAAATTTAAAATACAAAATTAAAAAAAAGTATTAAAAGTTCAAATCACCATCCTTTCCCCATTTTACAAATAAAATCATTAAAATAATAAGAAAGTTAACACATATTTGGTATCGCCGCGTCCCGAAAAAGTCCGACTATAAAAATATAACATCAATTACCCGTAAACTGAACACCTAGAAGAAAAAAAAAATTTCCAAACGCTTGGTGACAAAATTGGCGTTTTTTTAGGTCATTTTAACTTCACTGAAAAAATGAAATAACAATGATCGTTTAAAAGTCACATGCATTCCAAACTGCTTAGCGATAAAAATTACACTTTCAGCCCGCATAAAATACCCCCTCACTGACGTCCTAGGTGTTAGTCACAAAAAAGTTATTGGTCGCACAAAATGGCGCCGAGGCACAAATTCAAAATAGAAAATGTTGGAATTTTTTACGGTACAAAACATAACGGAAACCCTACATGATTGTATTTTTTGGATGCGTAACAACCTGTATAATACAGATAACACATTATATATACCGAAGATTGAACGCCATGAAAAGAAAAAACCCTCGCAAACATGGCGAAAATATTTTTTTTTTCACAATTTTGCCCCACTTGGGAATTTTTTGCGGTTTCCCATGTATATTCTATATGTATATTGAATTACACCATTAGAAAGTACATCTTGTTACCGCAAATAAAAGCCTCATGTGTCTATGGGGGTAGTGGAAAAGTACAAAAGTTATGGCTTTTCAGAAGGCGAGGAGGGAAAAAACAACGTGTCACCAAAAAAAAACCGCCTGGTCCTAAAGGGATTAATGAAGAAGATGACAGTGTGGATATTACAGGTGCTTTACTATTAAATAATGGCACACAAGGCCTGGTTACTGACAATTCTGTTATTGTGAAAGACTGGTTATCACTATGCTTCAATACAAGTAAGGTTCACAAGCTGTGTTATAGAAACACATGAAGCCGGAAAAGGGTGCAAAGGCATTGCTAAAGGAATGCATATTAATCCACAGTTAAAAGGGGTAGTCCCGTTTTGGTTTATGCTCTTCCCGCTCCCAATTAGTGTTGATTGAACCATTTTAGAAGAGTTAAGTTCGAGTAGAACATCTTGATTTTTAGAACTAGAAACCGGAAACATTTTTACTGGTTCGTATTGAGAAAGTCTAGTTCAAACACAGCCATTTTCAGTTAAATTATCAGTGGCTTTCTGAACTATTGGGAGGCATACCAATCACCTTTCTTTCGCACTCTTGGGGGCCATCCAATCCAGTGCAAATGCACAGAGAAGTGGTCAAAAACGTCATCCTTAGTTTGTAGGCCTCACTGGCTGCTAAAATCACATGACCATGTTATATATATTTCACTGTATTGCTTGTGAATGGCCATTTTCAGCTCACTCTCTGTACGTAACATACTGAGTTAGTTAGATAGCAGTTTTCCTCTCCATAGCCATCAATAGTTTGGGTATTGCTGGCCTGCATCTTTTCCCACACCCAGAACTGTTCTTTGGCTACATAATGCCTCACTCTCATAGTAAATATATAATATATAAAGTAAATAATATATAAATATATATAAATAAATATATATAATATATATTATATAATGTGGTATTGCCGTTTGGTTGCACGGGGCACCGCCACTTTCCAAGGGTTATGGATAGGTTCTGAGACCCCACAGTCGAGTTATGCCACCGCCTATCTGGATGATATCAACATCCAAAGTCCAGATTGAGATGTCCCATCTGTACGTAAAAAAAAACAAGTGCAGCGGTATATTAATCTCTATGTAGCAGGCTTTCACAGCCAATCCAAAAAAGTGTGCCATCGGTCCCTAGAGGAGGCCATAATACCTGGGTACAATAAGGCCGGGGATTGTAAAACCCCAAATACAACAAAATTGAAGCCAACAGAGATGGCCCTCGCCTTGAACAAGAAGCAAGTGCGTGCCTTCTTAGGCATTACAGGCTACAATAAGAAGGTTTTAAACCTAATTTTGGCCTCTCTAACAGCCCCGTTGACTGTACCTACACCAAAGAAAGATCCTGTTTATGGTCCAACGTTGACACCCCAGGCTTAAAAAGCATTTCAGACCCTTAAGGACCTATTGTGTGCTCAGCCATTGCTGATAACCCCACGATTTGTCAGAAAGGGTTGTCCTCCAGACTATCGTCGGATGTTGGATCTCGGGGGCGGTACTGGTCACAGAGAGACGGAACGGTGAGGAACACCCAGTGCTCTATTGATTAGGAAACTAAATGTCACACGAAACAAAAATATGCGATAGGTGGGAAAGGAGTGCCTTGCTATTAAATGGGCCCTAGAAGCCCTCCGCTATTACCTGCTTTGCAGGAATTTTGAGTTGGTTTTACAGTCATTCTCCCCTCAAATGGATGTGGCGAAAATAAGAGAAAAGAAAAGGAATGGTGCACAAGATGGTTCCTTGGCCTACAGGAATACAAATTTACAGGGAACCCAAATGAAAAATGCTGATGCATGTCTCGTGTAACTGCCTTATGTCCAATGTGTTGCCAGCCCCGGGTCTGAAACAGTATGGGGAGATATGTGACAGAGTGTCCTGGACTGGTCCTAGAGGGAAGAAATATCTGCCCCAAGATTCATTAATGTCCCAGGTAAATAGCAACCAGAAGTGGTCCGAGATCTAATAGATCGCTAGTACAGGGTTAAGTAAAAACCCCATTTTCAAGGGCTTGGTTTGCAGAGGTGGGATAGCGAGGGTGTGCCACCCACTCTCCAACCTGGTCAGTCCGGGTCTTTGGGCGCCTGTTTTAGGTTTATGTGTGTCTGCATCATAAAAGCAGTATAGCTGCAGACACACTCTTCTCTCACCCTGGCCTACGGTTAACAGCTACAGACCTGTGGGAGCCCCTACTTGTGTTATAGTAACAGTGTTGTGTTCAGTGACTGCACTGGCATGATGATTGGCACTGGGTAGAGAGGAAGACCTGATGTTTAGTTAGAGCCAAACAGGCATAGGATTTGTTTTGTTTGTTTTCTTTTTGTACCACATGCTTGCAATAAAACTGCGAGCAGTTTTAAACGAACTTTCCTTGTCGTTTTGACTTCTATGCTCCACCCCCTTTCCCCCCTCCTTCCCCCGGGCCGCCCACCCACCCCTCCCCCGCTGTGCTGTCCCCGTCCTACCCAGGAGACGACCCACCCTTCTACTAATCCCCTTACAAGTGGTGGAGGATGCGGGGAACAATATTTTTGGCACAGAAAAAATGCAAACTGGAAATTTAAAGGGCCGGAGTCCTATATATTTTTTTTACATCTCAAAATGGAGTATGTGATCAAGGCGATATTACAAGCTGTGGCATCTCCACTGGAGGCTACCCGCGAGCAGCAGGAGGCTACCCGAGTGCATCAAAGAGCGCTGGAGGAAACAGGCCGCAGGCTGACAGCGCAATGCGAGGCTACACAGGAGGAGCAGCGAAAAGACCGGGAAACCTTGAAAGTGATCATGCAGCAACTTGCAGTGTCGCAGAACGGGCCCCCAGTGGTGCAGACGCTACTCAAGCCTGTCCAAAGAGCCAGTCATTTCCTACAAAAGATGACAGCGGCGTATATGACCGTGGAAACCTAACCTGACCAAACTTTGGAGAACTGCCAAAAACGTAGAGTGTGTCAAAGAGACATGGGCAGACTTTTAGGCACCCTTCCTTTCAGGAGAACCACCAAAAGGCCTATTATGACCTGGAAATGCAGGATTCTATGAAACTATGACATACTAAAAGAAAGAAAATCCAACACGACTTGGAGTCACGGTTTCTGTTCGAGCCCAGCGGGTGCAACAACTGGGCCAACAGCATGGACACACCTCCCGCGCACTCAGATGCATGACCTGTACCCCTGACCAAGAAGTGGTTGCAGCCGGAGATCCTGACAAGGCCCCCAGATGGTGGCAACGAGTGGTGGATGGACAAGTACTGAGATCCCTCCCAGCCACCTTGCGCAAATGGTGAGCCATGGAGACCCAAAGCTGCTGACCATAATGGAGAGATTGTGGAGATATACACCGCCGCGGAGGAGCTGATGAGTCCTGCCGCAGCGCCCCCTAGCCCCACAGCGGAAGATCTCCAGGACTAGCCTGGTAAGACTGTACTTAAAGGGAAGAGGGGTCTGGCATGAGTCGGCATAAAGTTTTGGTGATTTACCCATGGAGGGGGAGACAGAATGGCCCAGACTTCAAGAAGCCGGCAGCCTGCCAGGGAAGTCAGGGCTCCATAAAGAGCTTAAGACATAATAAAAATGTTGCCGGTGTCAAATGCCAGGTCATATTATTGCCAATTGCCCACTTTATGATGAACCTATGCAATGTGATGCCTCCGATATAAATCACCGTTATCATTTTTATGCTAAGCGGTGCAGTGTATGCATTTCCAAATGCCAGAGGTGAGACACCCATGGTGTTACTATTTACTGTAGGAGGTCACGAGGTGAGGGCATTGTTAGATTCAATTAGTCTGGTAACCCTAGTCAACGCCGATTTGGTGAACCCAGAAACCCATCTAAAAAAAACTGTAGGAGTCACCTGTATACATGGGGACACTCAATACTCGCCATTACATCACGGCTATAGTTGATCTCCTACACCGTTTGTGCCATAACATTTTAATGGTGGGTGGTCGCCCTTCTTAATGCATGATGTCATCATGGGGCGACTTTCCCACATTTCTGGAACTGTGGGGACTAGAGTCCTCGAATACATTGCTGAATTGAAGCCCTAAGTTGAGGAGAAAACTTTCCCCTATTTTGGTCATGCTGGGAAAGGGAAGAAGTTTAACCCCATGAGGGAGTCATCCTCAGAGGGTCCGAGACATCCAGAGTCCCATGACAGAATCCTTACCTTGAGGTGCAAGGACCAGTTTGGGGCGAACAGGTAAAGAACCCACCCTTTGCCAGAGCCCGGAAAATGTGAAAATGTTTGATTATAAACCCGGTAGAGCCTGAAACCTAGACTCTCGTTCCTCTTCCCATACATGGCTGTTATGACGGTCTTGTTGACCAGTTGGTAATGAAGGGGAGAAGAGCTGGGGAGCAAACTGAACATCCCTAAGATTTATAAGAAGGACGTCCTAGAGCAGGCCCACGGTCTCCTCATGGGAGGCCATTTAGGCGTTTGAAAAATACTATACCGGAGAAAGAATCCTGCAAACGTTCTTTTGGCCAGAGGTTTCATAGAGATGTGAGAATATTTTTTTGTGGACACCTCCAAGAGTGCCAGCGGTTCGGCCCCTAGACCCCACTATTGTAGCCTCTGTACCCCCCTCCCAAATAATAGAGGGCCGTTCGAAAGAATAGCCATGGATTTGGTGGGTCTCTATATGTTAGAATCTGCTCAGCCACCAGCAATATTCTCTGTCATCATGGATTATCCACGGCGATACCCAAGCTATACCCCTTGCGTAACACATCATCCAAGGCTATTGCTAAGGAGCTAGTGCAGTGTTTTAGCTGGGTGGAGTAACCAACGGTAATCCTGACAGACCAGGGTACCCCTTTATGTTCCCGAGTCATGAAGGACTGATGTAAAACTGTTCCAAGTTAAACAACTGCGTAACCTCTCCTACCATCCTCCGCAGACCGATGGATATGTAGAGAGATTTAATAAAACCCTCAAAGCCATTCTGAAGAAAGTGTGGACGCAAAGATGGGGAAAAACTGGACTGTTATCCTTTCTCCCATATCTCCTGTTTTCGCCATCCGGGAGGTCCCCCCAATCCGTCTACAGGGTATTCCCCGATTTGGTTACTGTACGGTCTTCACCCTATGGCCTTCTATATAGCATAGCGAAGGAAGCTGGGAGGAATAAGTGACTCCCCTATAGGAGTTTCATTGAACAGGTGGCACAAATGCAGACATAACGCGCCGTAAGGCCGATTGTAAGAGAGCATATGCTCAAGCACAGAGGCGCAACAGAGGTTTATAAACCGAAGTGCCCGATACGTACTTTGCACCAGAGCCTGGGTCCTGGTACTCATCCCCACAGTCCAGAGAGTCAATTCCCTAGCCAAGTGGCAAGGGCCTTTCGAGCTAATCGACAAAAAAAATGAGGTAAAACTAAAAGAGTCCACAGCCAGGTAGGAGGAAGCCCGAGAAGTGATCCACTTAAACTTATCAAGCGCGTGGAAAGATCGAGCTGGTCACTTGCTGCAGACAAACCTCATACCCACCAGAGTCAACTGGCTCGTAGGAACCCTTATGCCCCGAGGTAAAGATAGCTGACTCCCTTCACAATGGCCAAAAGGCCGAAGTACGAGCATTCCTTTTTAAAAACAATGGTATTTTTTTTTCAATAACCCTGGTCATACAGCCCCTCAATTGAAAACACGACAATCATTTACGAACCAGTGAAAGTGTTAAGCTGAGGCCATACGAAAACCCGAGGCCAGGAGGGGGGTTATCCCGGAAGACTGAGCAAAATGTTGGAACTTGGGGGTAATTTTGTAGGAGTCCCATATCCATGGTCTAGCCATAGTTTACTCATACCCCAAGCAGAACAGCAGCTGAGGTTTTGCAATGACCGAAGCAAAATTCCATCTCTCCAAGTATTGATGACGCTTACCCGATGCCACGGGGTGATGAACTGATTTACAGACTGGCACTGCACGGTCACATATCAACGCTAGACCTAACCAAAGGGTACTGGCAAATCCCCCTGACCGATGAGGCCAAAGATAAAAAACTAAACTTGCCTTTGCACTCCTGAGACCGGGCTTTTCATTAAGTGGGTATTGCCGTTTGGGTTGCACGGGGGCAACCGGCCACTTTCCAGAGGGGTTATGGATAGGGTTCCTGAGACCCCACAGTCAGTATGATGCCGCCAGCCTATCTGGATGAATCATCATCCAAAAAGTCCAGATTGGGAGTCCCATCCTTCGCAAGGGGGGGTGCAGGCGGTTATTTAATTCTCTATGTAGAAGGCAGGCATTCACAGCCAATCCAAAAAAGTGTGCCATCGAGTCAGAGGAGGCCAAATACACTGGGGGTAACAATATAGCCGGGGATTGGTAAAACCCCAAATAACAATAATTTAAGCCATACAGAGATGGCCTCGGCCTGTGAACAAGAAGCAAGTGCGTGCCTATTTCATAGGCATACAGGCTACTATAGAAGGCTTTATACCTAATTTTGCCTCTCTAACAGCCCCGTTGACAGACCTAACCAAAGGAAAGATTCTGTTAAGGTCAATGGACACCCCAGGCTGAAAAAGCAATCAGAACCCTTTAAGGACCAATTGTGTGCTCCAGCCAGTGCTGATAACCCCCGATATTAGGAAAAGGGTTTGTCCACCAGACTTAAGCGCGGATGAGTTGGGACTGGGGGCGTTACTGTGCCACAGGTACGGAACGGTGAGGAACACCCAGTGCTCTATTTGAGATAGGAAACTAAATGTCCTACGAAACAAAATATGCGATAAAGTGGGAAAGGAGTGCCTTTGCTATTAAAATGCCCCTAGAAGCCCTCCGCTATAAACCTGCTGCAGGAATTTTTGAGTTGGTTACAGATCATGCACCCCTCAAAATGATGTGTAAAAATAAGAAAAGATAGAGGGGACACAAGATGGTTCCAGCCTTACAGGAATCCAATTTACAGGGGAGACCCATAATGAAAAATGCTGATGCCGCCTTGTCCTCTGTACACTGCCTTATGTCCATATGTGTTCCAGCCCGGGCTGAAACAGGGGGGGGGGGGGGGGGGGGAGATATGTGACAGAGTGTCTGGACAGGTCCAAGAGGGAAGATATATCAGCCCAAGATTTCCTTATGTCCAGTAACAGAGCAACCAGAAGTGCAGAGAATCTAATAGATCCATCTAGGTACGGTTTAGTAAAACCCTTTTTCAAGGCTGGTATGCGAGGAGTGGGGATGCGAGGGTGGGCCCCACTCAGGGGCGTAACTAGAGAAGCCAGGGCCCCATAGCAAACTTTTGGATGGGGGCCCTCCCCCCTCCCTGACCACAGAACCAAGTACCATGGACAAGCTGTTAGATAATGTAGATAACACAAGGGGCAAATACCTCACCATACATATCACCATCATACTGCTACAATCAAATCCACTATACTAAAACAACATTACCAATAATCGCTATTAACAAAAGGCCTGATTATACCACCAGAACAGCGACCACAAAATTACCCACCACATATGTGACTGATAATAACTCTACACTATTACAGATCAGTAGCCCAAAAGACCAATACTGTTAATATAATAATATATAATAATAAGAGAACCATAACGTGGTATATACCTAGTGAAACAGGCCGCTGCAGACTGTATATACCACCTTACAGTGACCATATAGTGGTTAGACACCAGTGTACACCCCAGGCTCTGCGACTTGTATATAGCCCCCAACAGTGTACCATAGATAATGGTAGCACCAATGTACACAGGCTCAGCAGAACTGTATTATTACCTCCATACAGTGACCATATTAGTGGGTAGACAGCGAGTACACAGGCTCTGCCGAGACTGTATATAACCACCATACAGTGACCATAAGAGTGGTAGACAGCAGTGTACACAGCCTGTGCAGACATATAAGTGATTACACGTGCAGTTACATCTTGTGACTCACAGTTGACGTATTCTTCCTCTGACCAGAATCGTTGACTTTCCTCTTTTGTTCTGCATCCGGTTCCAGTCCGCCATCTTGATGACATTTCCCGACCCACTTGTCCCTGCAGATTTAGACACAATATCTTAGAAACCTGAACTTGTTCTCCAGCACCTGCCCCCCGCTTGCTATATGGGGTCCATTTTAGGCAGCAGGGATTAGATAGGATATATGGGCCCCAATAGCCAAGGTTTTTAGGTAGCCAATGAGTGCCCATATAAGGCAGGCAGGGTTAAGGTAGCAATAGGCAGCCATACACTAAGACAGCGGTAAGGTGGGCTATAGGGGCCAAATAGGTAGGGTTAGGTAGCTAAAGGCCCCAATATAAGTAGAACCCGCAGGCTGTGTGTGTATCACAGGCAGGCTTTTGGGGGTATACGGCAGGGCATATAGGGTTGTAGAGGCAGGCATATGGGCTGTACACATGCAGTCATATGGGACTGTATAGGCAGGCATGGCTATAGGGGCTGAATAGGCAGAGGCAGGCAGATATGGGGCAGTATATGCGCAAGCAGGGCAAGATAGGGCGCTGTATAGGAGGCAGGCATATAGGGGGCTGGTTATAGGCAGGCAGGCAGGCATATGGAGGCTGTATAAGGCAGGCAGGCATAATAGGGGCTGTATAGGCAGGCAGGCAGGCAATAAAGTGGGTCTGTATTAGGCAGTCGCATATAGGTGGGCTGATAGGCAAGCATATGGGGCAAAAGCAGGCATATGGGCTATAGGCAGGAATATGTGGTGCTATAGGCAGGCATATGGGGGGGCTATAGGCAGGCATAATATGGGGGCTATAGGCAGCATATGGGGGGCTATAGGCAGCTTATGGGGGCTAAAGGCAGGCATATGGGGGAGTATAGGAGCATATGGGGGCTTATAGGCAAGGCATAAGGGGGCTAAAGGCAGGCATATGGGGGGTATAGGTACATATGGGGGCTATAGGCAGGCATAATTGGGGGGCTATAGGCAGGCATATGGGGGGTAAAAGCAAGCCATATGGGGGCTATAGGCAGGCATATGGGGGCTATAGCAGGCATAGGGGGGGCTATAGGCAGGCATATGGGGTCCTATATGCAAGGCATATGGTGGGCTATAGGCAGGGCCATATGGGGGCTATAGGCACGGCAATAAGGGTGACTATTAGGCAGGCATATGGGGGGCTATAGGCAGGCATATGGGGTATATAGGCATATTGGGTATTAGTAGCATTTGGGGGGCTATAGGCGCAGGCATATCGGAGGGTATAGGCATGCATATGGGTGGGGTAAATGCCAGGCCATAAGGGGGGTGCTATAGTCAGCATATGGGGGGCTGATAGTCAGGGCATATGTGGTATAGGCAGGCATATGGGGGTATAGCAGTCATAAGGGGGGGTATAGGCAGGCAATCATGGGGGGCTATAGGAGGCATTTGGGGGAGGCTATAGGAATGCTTATGGGGGGCTATAGGCAGGCATATGTGGGGGATATAAGGTATCAGTATTGGGTGTTATAGGCAGGCATAATTGGGGGGCTATAGGCAGGCATATGGGGGCTATAGCACAGGCATATGGGGGCTATAGGCAGGCATATGGGGGTATAGAGGCATAAGGGGTATAGGCTAGGCATATTGGGGGCTAAATGCAGGCATATGGGGGGCTATAGTCAGGCATATAAAGGTGGCTATAGGCAGGCATTATGGGGGGTATAGGCCAGGCAAATGTGGGGTAAAGGCAGGCATATGGGGGGCTGATAGGCAGCATATGAGGGGGCTATAGGCAGGCATATGGGGGCATATAGGCAGCCAAATGGGGGTCTATAGCATGATATGGGTAGTAAAATAAGAAACAACCTTACTCCACCTCGGCCCACCTCCCCCGATTGCGCCGCTCGTCTCCCGCTCTTGCTAGCTCTCCCTACAGGCCTGTGCTCAGCGCTGGCGGCGCGGTGATGTAACGTCACCCGCGCGCTCCCACGATACCACAGATGGCCGGCAGGGTAAGAACGAGCGGAGCGATCTGCCGCTCCGCCGTCCTGCTACACTTACGCGAGCAGCGCTCCGTTTCTGAACTCTCGGCTGGGGGGCCCGGGCGTTCAGATGGAGTATGCGCTGGACCCGCAGCTCCCCGCCCGCCGCAGGTGACTGTTAAGTTCACTGCCGGCGGGCCCAAGCGTCATTATACCTGGGGTAGAGGAACGCAGTACATCTGCCCCTGGGGCCCCCCTAAGCGCAGGGCCCCGTACAACTGCTCCTTGCTACCTCCGGTATTTAACAGCCCCTCTGTCCCCACGCCACCTGGCATTCCGGGCCTTTTGGGCTGCCTGATAAGGTTGTGTCTGCATCATATAAAGCAGGAGCTGCAGACACACTCTCTCTCACCCTGGGACAGGTTAACAGCTACAGACCTGTGGGAGCCCCTACTTGTGTTATAGTAACAGTGTTGTGTTCAGTGACTGGCATTAGGCCGGCACTGGTTTAGAGAGGAAGACCTGATGTTTAGTTAGAGCCGGACAGGCATAGGATTTGTTTTGTTTTCTTTTTGTACCACATGCTTGCAATAAAACTGTCTGCGAGCAGTTTTAAACGAACTTTCCTTGTCGTTTTGACTTCGTGCCCGCTTGCTGTGCCCGTCTACCCAGGAGACGACCACTCCCACTAGCTAATCCCTTACAAATATATATATAATAAAAATATATTATATATATAGATATAATATATATAAATATTTATATATATATAAATATAATATATCATATATACAGATGTGCTGGATTTGCTAACTCATACTCAGTGCCCAAAAGGTCAAGTTTTTTTGCAGTATTGGGTGAAAATAAATTTATAACACTCCGTCTCTAATTCTCCTATACGAAGGCATATATTCTAAAGAGTGGTTGGTTAGTGAAAACTATTCTGAGTGGAGAAAAGTTCATTTTTGCAGTTTTGAGGGTTCAGTAATTGTATAACACCCCATCTCCAAATCTCCTATATAAAGAAATATATTTTAAATGTGTTGGTTTGTTGAAATATTATCCTGATGAGAAAAGTTCATTTTTGCAGTTTTTGGTGGTTCAGTAATTGTATTGGCCAATATTCCCAATGCCGGTATCCCTTCTTCTTTTTGTGTCAAAGAGCTTTTGTGGCCCCCTCATGAGGCAGGGCCCCAAAGCAGCAGCTTGACCGCTGCACCTCCTATAGCTAACGCCCCAGCCTGCAAGCTGTCCCCATCGTCTTCAGTTAGCCATTGAAAGGAATTGAGTATTTTTAGCCTACACAATTTTTTTCTGGCACTCCTTATGTAGGCAAATTATTCTTCACTAAAGTTGTTCCATGTAATCCAGTTTACTGTTTATGCGGCTGGTAATTGTCCAGCTTCTCACACCTGTATAGTTATAACAATTTACCAGAACCTTCTCCCATTGACTAATTGGGTTCTAGTTCGAGTTCTAGTTTGATTCGAACCTAGAACCGAACACTACTACTGTTCTAAGTTCTACTCGAACTAGAACATTTTACTGTTTGCTCATCTCTACTGGAAACTCGCTGCAATCCATCCCTGCATATACTAGCCCTTCTCATTCACATGCGGGGATGGATCACAGCAAGTTGCGAGCGGCCAGGGAAGAGGATTACCCATAACAGGACTACCCCTTTAAAAACTTTGGGAGACATGTATGAAAACTGTCTTGGTCTAAGACTTTTCATTTTCTGAGACCAATAAATTTTTTTTATTTTTCCATCACTAGAGCTAGTGAGCAGCAGTTTTGTGAGGCAAGGTGTAGTTTTTATTGGTACCGTTTTGGTCACATAAGGCGACACGTCCGAAAATTGGCCGCGCCGCGGCAATTTTTAGGCGCATTAAATCAGTGCAAAGTGTGCCAGAAAGTCCGATCCTCTAAAAAATCTGGTGTCAGGTATACCTTGCATAGTAAACTTAATGCGCCTTAAAAGGCGCATTGTACAAATCGCGGCACATATCATGTTATTGGTAGTGTATGTAATGCGCCTCAATAGGCGCATTGCGTTATGGAGGCGCAAAGCGTATCATTTTTAGGCACATTACAATGTTTCGTGCCCGGCGTATAATGCGCCTAGTTTTTGAGTAACGACGTTTTCATTTTACTATGATAATATGGCGTCAAAAGTGTTTTTGCCGCAAAATAGACAAAAAAACTGGCATTTGCGTGTTGGGACATGTCACCTTTATTATTATATTTTTCTGGAAGGATCACAAAAAAAAAAACACGGTTCTGGTGGTTTTTTATTCTTCCTTTTTTGGGTTCTTTGTGCAGGAATAAATAACATGATATCGTTTCACTTTGAAATTTTACAGACACAGCCAGGAAATATTCTACAAACACATTGTATTTTTCCAAAAGAACCTGAGTGTAAAAACCACCCGTAGTGTTACATATTACTATATCAATAAGAAGGCTTTTTTAGATCCACCTTGCCTACAGACAATGAACTTCAGGAGTGGTTTTAATGAGATCTGAATATTGAACTGTGATGATTACTGCTTTGAACACTAGGTGGTACCATACAATCTTAATAAATGTAGTAGCTCTTTTGTGGAAGATTTTTGTAAATCCATGTAAAACTAAAACATCCTAAATGTTTTATGATCTACACAATTAATATGACATTTAGTGGTAGAACAACTCCTTTATGGGATTTTCCCATCTGTCACATTTATGGGATATTGATAGGAAATTCGGAATAAATGTTCTTATATTCACGACCCACCACTGGGAAAAAAAAAAAACCTGCACTGCATTGCCCGGGTTTGGGGTGGTCCGGACTCTATGATGGATTCCCCAGACACTGTTGAGGTGTCACCACGTGTTACAGCTCCTGGAAGGGTTGGTAAGGCGCGATGCACCCCAATGGGAAAGTCCAGAGAGTCAGGGGTCTGTAGTAAACCAGTGCACTTCTTTAATGGAAAATCTCAAGTACAACACATTACAGGCAAGACACTGAGCAGCTTCTCCAGTCTCTCCCCTAGTAGACAAAGGCTCTGTGCTGAGGAAAGGCCTGGGCTAGCTGTCCCTCTCTCTCAGAAGGCTGGTATGCTGGCCCAAGCAATGGTGTCCTAGGATCTGTGGCTAAGTCGTCTGGCTGGCTTCCTGGTCAAAGGGCTGGTGACACAGTATGGCCTCGTTCACAGGGCTTATTCTGGGACAGATTCCAGCCGTACTGCGCGCCGTATTTGGCGCTCGCAGTATGGCTGGCATCCGGCCCGTTCCATTACGGTAATCCACAGTTTTCAACTATGGATTCCGTCTCTTCTCCCCGCTCGGCGAATCCGCCGTGGGGGGAGAAAGTGACATGCACATTATTTACGGCGTGTACATGCCGTGAATAATGAGTGTCTATGGGGCCGGCGAGCTGCCGGCCCCCTCCCCCGCGCCCCCCCTGCACGGCTGCTGGCGTAATTGCGGGGCGAAATCCATCCCCGCAATTACGTCTGCAATAAGCCGTGTGAACATTGCCTATCTGTGGTTGGGTATCTTCAGAATCCTCTTCTGGTTGCACATTCTGGCAGAGATGGCGCAAAGGTCACTGTCTGAGTTTTTCTTTTTAAAACTCAACTGTTTATCTTCTGGATAAGTGAAAAGTTACCAACTTTCGTCCATTGGTAGCAAGTCTCAGAGTATTTCAATATCAGTTGACTATGTGTTGACCCTTCCCACAGTGAAGATGACAGTGCACATAAACAGAACACATAATAAACAATTTAAGCTGGGTTTAACAATGTACAACAGTAAAGAAGTACACAACAGTGCCAAGATAGCAAGGTGTTGATGGCTTTACATGGTAGCAATAGGGTAAATCTCCACAGTCCAAGGTACCTTTGTACTTGGGCACTGCACATCAATCATGATAACAAGCCCCCCAAACGTCTCAGTCTAGAGTGCAGAGTCAGTCAACTTGTGCTCTACTCTCTTCGATCTAATCTATAGGAGTTCCCAGTACAGGTGAGCAGTGTGCTTGACTGTATTCAGAACTCCCATAGAACACAATGGAATTTAGTGCACAAGCGAGACTGACTGCACTGTGGGCCGAGACTTTCAGGAGTTTGTCACAACCCAAAGGTCGTTCCTGCACCTATCAGGCATTTATGGTCTATCCTATCAATATGTGATAATTGTCTCAGATGGAAAAACTTCTTTAAGATTGTCTGTCTTGTCCTTGAACAGCTAAAAAGACCAGATGCACCCTGCTTACCGTGTTATATTTTTACAGTTTTTCACACTAGTCCACATCCAATTATCACCATTCAGCCTCCTGAGAGACGCGTTAAAGGGGTTTTCTTGCTACAAAGATCATATCTCAAATGATGGGGACAGTAAAAATAAGCACTTTTGTAATTGGTTTGCATTACCTAAGTCGCTTAGTATAGCAGATCTGAGCTAATCTGTGCATCTATAGCTATTTCTGCAACAGCTTGATGGGACACACCCCCTTTTCTGTGATTGGCTGACTGATATGTCATTCAGCCTGTTCAGACAGCCCCTGGTGGGAAAACCTCCTGTCTTAAGGGCTCCTGCCTCTGTTCTTACCCCCTCTAGCTGTGAAACAAAAGTAAAATGAACTGCAGAGAGGGGTTTCGGGTCAATTAAAAGGCTGCCCTCAGCTTTTTCTCTTGCCATCCCCCAGTGTTTACTCGTGAAAGGGATCGGGCAATTACTGAGTCTCAAAGTTTTTAATTCATTCCTCCTTAATAACACAGTTTTATCCCCTGTGCTCCCCATATAACACACCCTTTACATCTGCTCTAACTCCTGCCTGAAAACAGAGGGGGAAGGGGCAGCGGCCTTTCTTACATTTGTTTCATCAGTTCGGGCTTTTAATTATAACTCTTACCCAATCAATTTTTGGGTTTCAGCAATGCGGGGGTTTTCTGGTTACAGCAATGAAAGGGTTCTGGTTAAATAATTCAGGGGTTCGGTTACAGTAATGCAGAATTTCTTTTACAGCAAGCGTTTCTGGTTAAAGGAGCCTAGCACCTGGGAGGCAGGTGACAGTTCCAGAAAAAACATTGCAGAGGGTCTGCAAACTGTAGTCCCCCTCCCTCCACGCTTCCACAGAATGATATGTCACAACTCTTATTGGGGGGAGACACCCTACTGAAAGAGAGACAAACCCCCCCTTGATTTGAAGCTAAACAATAGAACAGCTCCCTTAAGGATGCCAAGAAAATTTCTAGAAATTAAGCTGTAATAACCCTTTTAAAATGTCTCTGAATCCCATTACACTTAGAACAAAGCACATAGATGTGTGTTACCCCTGATCATTAACAGAGCATTAAACTGATCGGAAAACCACCAGTTTGCTCTTAAAATTTGTAGAAAGGGATCCTGTATCCACTAGAGGGTGATCAATGCATGTATTTCAGAACCAGACACTAGAACTAGTTTGCTAAATATTTTGCAGTTTAATGATTACAGTCGATCTTTCCTGTCCTCGAAAATTGTATTAATTGACCCCCCACTTATCAATGAAATAAGGGTCTTCTGGAAATAGGAACGGACATGGAAATTTTGCCTAAAGCTTTTTGCATGGACCTATCTGAACTTTTGGGTCTTGTAAGACCCTTTTTTTAAAATTCTGACCATTATATCGCCCCCTTTGTTTGGGAAAAAAATGTACAAACTTTTGCAGCAAAATATATGGTGCTCCAAGTCAGATGTGATAAAAAATATTTAAAACATATCACAAAGAGCCTTTATAAATCATGCAGTCTCTGTTTATTTTTTACTCTGTCCAATTATTTGCTATAGAAATTCATTCTATAATAAAGGTTTTATTGCTAGGACCAGAATAAGAGGCTGCAACTTGTAACGGACTTGGTAGTGGATCCGCTGGACCACCGCAGGCGATGGTAGTTAAGCCACGCCAGGGAAACGAATCTAAGTACCCCCGGTTTTCACCAACCCCCGCAAAGGGGATGGACTTGCTGGGGCGTGGGGCTCCCCAGGGTCTTTACCCTCGACGGACTTGGGCTTGCGGGGGGTGCCAGGGCGCGGGAAAAATCGTATCGTGGGCAGGCAAAGGGTACCAGGCGGCAATGGTTTTCGGGGTCGGGGCAGGCATAAGGTCAGGGCGGGCGGAAAGGGGTGGGAGTCAGAAACAGAAAGGTCGGTACACGGGCAAGGCAAATAGACATCGGGGAACCTTTCACAAAGGCAGGGGGCAACAAAGACCAGGGGGGAAGTGACGGGGAAACCAAAACTAAATAAGAAGCGCCCGGGCAATTACCCAATTTCCCGGCGCATTTCCCTTTAAACACATGAACAGCGTGCCGGGCTGGGGCTGCATGCCATTCCGCCCCAGCGGGGGACCGGACCGAACGGAGCGGGGGTCATTGGGGAGACGGGACGGATGCAGCCACGGGCGACAGTGGGACCCCGGGGAGCACCCTCCCCCCCCGGGGACCGCCGCGGGGACACGGGTGCGACCGCGGTCCGGGACCGGGGCGCCAACCCCTTTTACATACCCCCCCCTTAGACCTCCCCCCCTTTTTTTAGGATCAGAAACCGAGGGGATTCACATTCAGGATTTTGCTTTCGGGCCCCCCGGGACCTCTCCCGGGGGGGGGGAAACCCCCCAAACAGAAAAACGCTTCCCCCCGACTCTTCATTCAGGGTCCTTACTTTAAAGAATTGGGGGTTTTGCATGGGGGGTTGGCACCCCCCTTTTAGAACCCCCCTTAGGGGCCAGGGTTAAAAAAAAAAAAAAGGGCTTAGGGGCCCGGGAAATGGAGGAAGGGGGTTTTGGGAACCCGGGCCCCTTGGCAGAATTCTGGGTCCCGGGACCCCAATTTTTTTTCTGGGGAAAATTTTGGGGATGTCCCCAACCCAAAACCCCTTCCCCCGGGGGGCGTGGGAAGGGCCCTCCTTTTCAGCCTGGGGATCCCGGGGGGCCTGGGGAGGGTTTGGGAAAAAAGGTTTTATTCCCAACCATGGGACCGGGGCCTCGGAAAGGGGGGGCCAGGGGGGGAAGGGGTGGGGCCCCCCACCAAAAAAAGGGTGAGGCGGACCCCCCAAATGGCCCCCAATTCAATGGGGAAGGGGTTTGCCCGAAAAAGGGCGGAATATCCCCAAATTTTTTTAAAAAATTACCCCCCGTCGGGAAATTGGGGAAAAAAACCCCGGAAAACCGGGGAAAAAAAGCAAGGGCCCCCGAAGGAGAAAATGGACCCCCCTCGGAACGGGGGGGAAAAAGGGGGAAAAAGGGAGGGAAGTATTAAAAAAGGGGGGAAAGGCCAAACGGCCAAAATGGGACAAAAAAGGCCCGGGGGGCCCGAGACCCGTTTTCCCCGAAAGGGGAGGGGCCGGGAAAATCCTGCCAGGTTGACCAGAGTTTTGGAACGGCGGGAAAACCCGAACCCCCAAGGGGCTTGGGCCCCAAACCTTTTTTTGGGCCTTTGGGGGGGGAAAAAAATTCCCTTTAGTCTTGGAGCGGGGTTTCCAACCCCTGTGAGTGTTTTTTACAAGGTTTTTTAATCCCCCAGCCGGGGCCGGAAGAGGCTAGCCCCCCCCAGAATTTTTTAGGGGGGAAAGGGGGGGAGGGTTGGGAGAACCCCGGGCCCCAGGGAATTTTCAGCTTATATGCTAGGACGGGCCCCTCCGAACGTCAAAGAACAAGCCCCATTTTTTTCCCGGCCCCTCGGGGCAAAATCAAAAAAAAAAAAAAGAAAACCCGGGGGTTTCGAGGGTGGGCCCCGGGCCCCAAAAGAGCTTTTAAATCGAAAAGGCTCTGGGTTCCCACCCCCAAAAATGTGCCCCCCCTTACCTTTTTTCCCCAAAAAATCTCATCTCCCGGGTTTTTCTTTCTGCAAGTAAAGAAAAAAAAAAAAGGGGTGTGGGTTTTTTGGGCCCTTTTCGGGGCCCCCCCCCCCCGAAGGGGCAAAGACCCCAGGGGAAGGCTTCCCGGGCCGGAGGAAAAATGGGTTTAGGGGCAGACTTTTAAGGGGGAAGTTAGGCTGGGGAACCCCTTTTTTTAATCGGGGGGGGGGGGTTTTTTGGGGGGGGCCCAATGGGAGCCCCCACCTAGAAAATGGGGAATAAATGCCGGGGTAAGGGAATCCGAAACGTTAAAACCCCGGGAAACCCCGCCGGGGGGGGGGGGTTGCAAAAGGGGTTTTTTAGGAAACCATCGGGCGCCCTCAATGCCCCCCCAAAAGGGGAAAATGGCCCGGTAACCGAAAATTCCCTTTTAAACGTCCCGGGGCCCCCCAGGTTCGGTTTTGGTTTTTTTGGGGGCCGATTCAAAAAAAAAAAAACCCCTTTTCCCTACCCGGGGACCGGCCCGGGGAAAAAGACAAAATTAAAACCCCCGGGGGGGGGATAAAAAGGGGGATCCAGATTTCGAAAGGGCCGGGTTTTTTCCCCCTTTTTCCTGGGTTTGAATTTTAGGGTTTTGGGCCCCCCCGTAGCCCCTTTTTTAAAACACCAAACCCCCCCGGCCCAAAAAACCCCCGAGACCGGAAGGGTGGGTTTTTTTTTCGGGCTTGGGTTTAAAACCCCCCAATTCTTGCATGGGGAAGGGGGAAAAACCTTCTTTCCCCAAAAGAAAAACCCCGGCCCCGGGGGAAGGCCCCGATAAACCCCGCGACCCCCTGTAGGGGGAAAGGCCGGCCCCCCGGACATGGTAGCCCCCCCCCGGGGGGAACTGGGCGGGGGTCAAAGGGGGGCAAGGGGTTTTTGGGGAGCAATTGCCCCCCCCGGGGGAAATCCCCAAAGTTGGACTGTAAAGGGGGCCCCCCAACGTTTTCAAGCGGAGCGGAAAGGCAAAACCCCGGGCGGGACCCCCAAGGGGGGCGGCAAATTTGGGGGAACCAGGGTCGGCCCCTTTGCGACATGGGGGCCCCCCCCGAGCCGGGAACCCCCAAAAGCCAGGAAGGGGAAAAGGGAACCAAAAATTTTTTAAACAAAACCCCCCAAAGGCCCCCTTTAAAGAAAACCGGAGGGGTTAGGAGCCCCCCCCGCCGAAGAGGGGCGACCCAGCCCAAAAGGGGATGGGGCCCCCCCTCCCGGGCAAAAAACCCCCGGCAACCCGGCCCGGGGCAAATTTCCCCCCGGGCCCAAAAAGGCACCCTAATGGCACTCCTGGGGAGGGAAAAAGAAGGCCCCTTTTACGGAAGGTAGAGGTTTCCCCCCCAAAGGGGAAAAGAAATTTTAAAAAAATCGGCCCGGGGCCGGGATAGGGCAATTTACCTTCCCCCACGGGTAGCGGTGTTAAAAAAGGGCCCGATCCACTTTTATGGTTTTACCCCGAGTTTTAGGAGGGAATGGAAAAGCGGTTTGGGCCAGGGGGAATCCGCCGGAGGGCAAACTTTTTTCTTGCGGCCTCCCCCCTCCCCAACCAACAAACGAGTGAGAGAATTTAATTTTTTGGAGGACGGGAGGGGCCCCCCCCCCCCAAACCCCACCCTCCACCCCCCTGGGCCCGACCCCTTTTTTAATAGGCCCAAGGGGCCAGTCGCCCCCCCGGGGGAAGGGGAAATTGGGGCCCCCCCCCCGGAAAGGGGAAGAGGCCCCCCCGGGCCGGGGGGGGGGGCCCCAAGGGCCTTCGGAATTCCCTACCTTAAAGGAGAAGCGCCAGCAATTAGCCAATTAACGGGCGCTGGCCCTTTAAATCCACGGAAACGACCCGCTGCGGCGCCGCCTTAGGACACAGGCACGCGCGCCCGGCCGGCAGAGGACGCGGACGGCACAGGAGCGAGGTTAGGTGAGTCCCTGGCAGCAGCAGCCCCCCGGCTCGTCCCGCGGCCAGCGGCGGCACCCGACCCCGGTGGACACCCGGACAGGGGGTCACGGGTGCGCCCGCGGCCCGCGGGCCGGGGAGCAGGAGGGGCCGTGACACACGGGACAGAACGTGGAACCTGATCTTCTCCTTATGTAGAGCCCCCACCCGGAGAGTCACTGGCCCGGTTATATACTGGATGGGATCAGTGAGGAGCTCCCCACTAACCGACGAAATCAGCAAAGGTTTCTCCAGGCGGACTACAGGCACGCGGTACCGGGATACCAAAGAGGCATGGATAAAGTTCCCGGCTGACCCCGAGTCCAGGAAGGCAGAACTCCGGAACGAAGAACCAGCGTCAGTCTTCACCTCCACTGGCATCATCAAACGTGGAGCGGAAGAAACTGCACCTAGAGCCGCCTCTCCCACGGCACCTAGGTGAGAGCGTTTCCCGGACGCTGAGGACGAAGCAGCCTCTCTTTCTTGGCGAAGCTCCTCCTGCCTTTCAGTGAACCTGATATCGATGCGAGTGGCAAGGAGAATTAATTCGTTCAGGGAGGACGGGAGGTCTCTTGCTGCCAAAGCGTCCTTTACCCGGCTGGACAGACCCTTTTTGAAGGTGGCGCAGAGGGCGGCATCGTTCCACGCGAGCTCCGAAGCCAGGATACGGAATTGAACCGCATAGTCACCCACAGAGGACTCGCCCTGACAAAGGTCCAAGAGGGCGGACTCAGCAGAGGAAGCACGCGCCGGCTCCTCAAAAACGGTGCGGAATTCCTGGAGGAAGATCTGTAGGCCCGCAGTCACAGGGTCGTTCCTGTCCCAGAGGGGGGTTGCCCAAGCCAGGGCCTTCCCGGAAAGTAGGCTCACCACGAAGGCCACCTTAGACCTCTCCGAGGGAAACTGATCCGCCATCAGCTCCACGTGCATAGAGCACTGCGTAATGAAACCCCGGCAGAGCTTGGGATCCCCGGCAAAGCTGGAGGGTAGAGAGAGCCGAAGCTTGGGTCCCACGGTGGCCAAAGGAACTGCAGATGTAGATGGAGCCACAGACGGAGGTGGAGACTGCTGCTGGGATGCGAGGAGCTGACGCATCATGGCGGAGAGCTGGCCCAACTGCTGTCCTTGTTGTGCGATTTGTTGCGTTTGCTGGGCAACAACCGTCGTAATATCCGTGATGCTTGGCAGAGGCACCTTGGCGGGATCCATGGCTGGATCTTACTGTAACGGACTTGGTAGTGGATCCGCTGGACCACCGCAGGCGATGGTAGTTAAGCCACGCCAGGGAACGGAATCTAAGTAGCCCCCGGTTTTCACCAGAGCCCGCCGCAAAGCGGGATGGACTTGCTGCGGCGTGGGGCTACCAGGTCGTTACCCCCGACGTGACTTGCTTGCGGTGGCGGCCGAGGTGCAGCGAGGTACAGAAGCGTAGTCCGGGAATCGTAGTCGTGGGCAGGCAGAAGGTCAGGGCAGGCGGCAATGGTTCGTGGTCGTGGACAGGCGATAAGGTCAGGGCAGGCGGCAGAGGTTCGGAGTCGAGAAACGTAGCAAGGTCTGGTACACGGCAAGGCAAATAGACTATCAGGAACGCTTTCACAAAGGCACGGGGCAACAAAGATCCAGCGGGGAAGTGACGTGGAACCAAAACTTAAATAGAGACAGCGCCCGGCAATTAGCCAATTACCGGCGCACTGTCCCTTTAAATCTACATGAACGAGCGTGCGCGCGCGCTAGGGGGCGCACATGCGCATTCCGGCCAGCAGGGGACGCGGACCGAACGGGAGCGCGGTCAGGTGAGGAGACGGGACGGATGCAGTCACGGGCGTCAGTGGGACCCGCGGCGGCACCCGTCCCCGCCGGGGACCTGCCGCGGGGGACACGGGTGCAACCGCGGTCCGTGGACCGGACCGCGGCGCAACCCGTTACACAACTCCTGTCCATGGGTTGAGTCTGGTATTACAGCATAATCTCATTTTCTTTTAAAGGGGTTGTCTTCTGAACAATATCATTTCCAATAAAATTTAACTACTTATTTGAAAAAATGCTGATATTAGTAGATTTCCAGGCCTAATGCCATTTCTTTTTAGATCAAGAAAAAAAAGAACACAAGGCGGCGATCTCTCCCTAGTGTGATGCCAAATATGTGAGTGTACACCCCTATACACTCGCCTGATTTTACTATTCTTTCAAAGGAGGCACAACTCTCTGACTAGTCGAATACTGGGTTACCGATAGTGGGTTTTACTGGAGTCAGCTGCTTCTCCTCTCTGTGGGTAGTAGAAATACCATGTAAATCCGAGAACTCCTACCGGAGTCCAGCTGACTAAGTACAGGACTACTGTTAAACAGAATAAGCACGATTACTCCGGAATATATTTATTGCCTCGCAGGATACTTCGTCTGATTTCATGATGTCACAGTGAAATAGGCAGTGTTAAATAGCATTTAAAAAGAGCGGCAAGTGTAATCGCTGCTTTAAGTAAAAAACCTATATACATAAAAACACATAAATTATCCTAAAAGTTTATTTGACAGTATGGATTGTTGGATTATTTGTATTTGTGCAATACATTTCTTTGATAAATAGTAACAGTTGTGCTCTTGTTTTCAAAACGTAATAACACTTGATTTGCGTGGGCTGTAGTGGCACTAGTTTGCCTCTAGAGGTCATCTTGGTACTGTATTTTTAGTCTCTCTCTCTCTCTCTCTCTCTCTCTCTCATCTCTATATATATATATGCATTAGATAAAAAAAATACAAAAATTTAAATCAAATATATATTAAAGTATATATAAAAGGAGCTGCTTTTTAAATATATTTTGATATTGCAATTTCAATTACTGAGTACTTTGTATACTCTTATTCGAAAGGCTGCAGGGTAGGAAGAAACTGCAACTATTGTGGCCAGCAAATGCACATTATAGGCTAGGTACTTAGGGCTTCATGTTTGAAAACTGTCTAGGTGTAAGACTTTCTTTGTTGCCCATAGCAACCAATCAGAGCGCCCCTTTCATTTCATATAGTGCTCTGAAAAAATTAAAGAGGCGCTCTTATTGGTTGCTATAGGCAACAGAGAAAGTCTTAGACCTAGACAATTTTCACACATGTCCCCCTTAGGCTATGTTCACCAGCGTATTGGGGCGCGTATAGCACACGGCGCAATACGCCAGGTATTGTGGAACTATGCGCCGATCAGCACGTAATTCCAAAGCACAAGGGGGGAGAGGGTGGCCGGGCGCCGGCTCTATAGACATGCATTGTCAGCGACACGTAATCGCCGCTAACAATTCACATGTCAATTCTCCCCCTCTGCATACAATACGATCATATTGTACGCGCGGGGAGACAATGTGTAATCCATAGCTCTCTATGAGAATGAAATGAATGAATTACTGTAATTGTGGCACACATTTTGCGACGTATAATGCACAATACGTGCATTTTAAGCCGTGTGAACATTCCCTTAGATTTGAAGAAAGTGGCGCATAGCTAAGGGAACTACAGCAGCGATAAAACTACGACCATAGAAGCCGAGATGGTTCAAAAGAAGAAGGTGTTTCTACTGGATATCTGCTTTCATTCATTTGGAGAAGACTGGACTATACTTTATGGACTAGATTAAATTGGGTTAATCACCAGGAATTAAAGAAGTGGAGTAAGTATCTCTTCAAGAACTTTATGGTTATAACTATAGTTCAGACTTGTTGTTATTCAGATGGTAGCCACAACAAACAATGTATATAGGGCTGCCCAAGAAGATATCATTATAATGAAAAGGAGTCATCAATTCTATACATTGATTCATCCCTGAGGAAGCGTTTGATAAACGCGAAACGCGTCGGCTTTTACTTGCTTTTAAATTGTTTTAGATTGGCTGAGGTTATCGCCCTAGCCTTTTTAGAATAATAAAGTAATTTTCTGGATCTCCCTGCCTGCATCATTGGCATTCCTGGATACACATGTGCGCCAGTTCCACCTTCTTCTTTTTTCCTCTACTGTCTGCTTTGCGGGACGCCGCTCACGGGAACATCGGCAGCCGTATACAAGGGCTACGGCTACAGTAAAAGCCCTGTATGCTAGTATGAGAGTTGTGCCTCTACACTAAGAGCACAACTCAAATTGGTGAGTAGATCAAATACTCAACTGTATACGTTCTACCAAACGTAGTTCACCATTTGTGCCCCCCCCTTGTTTCTCCTTTTGTCTTTTTATATATATATATTGTAGGAAGCCACAAGGTGCCGTTATTGACGGACGTTATGTGTCACCGATCTGCTTAAGATCGGTGAAATAAAGCCCATTTGTTTTGGTGTCAGCGGCAGCAGGCCACTGACACAGGTTTTGTATATGTAGTATGGCAATAATGCCGTGATCCGGGTCGGGCTTTATTGGAGCAGTCTGTAGAGTTGGGTGGGACGGGCTGCTCCCACATCCAGTCCTGGGCTTACCAGCCCTATATAAGGCCAGCAGGCTCAGGTGAGAGGGGGTGTGGTTCCTTACCTTGGTCAAACTGCTCAGAGGAGCGAATGTTTGCAGGAGAGCCAGAGCTGGGCCTTGCACTCCATAGAGGGAACGACTGAAACCTGCATGCGGTTGCCTTGCCCAGAGATTCAGAGTACGGTACTGTGCTGATACCAGTGACTGTGTTTTCAGATGTCTTTTGTTTGGCTGAAGCAAGCCTGCCGTTTAATTTTCATGTTTTGTGGAGTGCTACAATAAACTTTGCCGTGTTTCACACTAAAGGACTGCTTCCCTTTGAGCTAATCCCTACAATTGGTGTCTCGGATGCGGGCAACATCCTGGAGTAAGAGACTGCATGTCCTGGGTTAAGGCGGCTGCTACTCTTAAAAGCCAGACAGGAGTAATGGAGGAGCTGCTGAAGCACCTGGTGCAGGTGAGCGCCCAACAGCAACAAGCCCATGCTGAGTCCGTGCGGTCACAGCAAGAAACGAACCAGCTCCTGATCAGGCAGATGTCCATCATGGAGGAGGCAATCCGGGGGAAGGAGACCCCAGCTACACCCCGTCAGGAGGACGGACAGCAGTCGCGGAAAAGGGTACGAGACGCCCTTCAGAAGATGACCCCAGAAGACGACGTGGAAGCCTTCCTTACCGTCTTTGAGCGGGTTGCCGAACGGGAGAGACTACCAGCCCCGCAGTGGGCAGAGGTCCTAGCCCCCTTTCTCACCGGCGAGCCTCAAAAGGCTTATTATGACTTGTCTCTGCAGGATGCCAGGGAATACCCTAAGCTGAGATCAGAGATCCTGGCACGCCTGGGCGTGACGGTCACCGTCCGGGCTCAGAGGGTGCACCAGTGGGGATACAGGAGGGACCGGCCCCCAAGGTCCCAAATGTTTGATCTCCTGCACCTCATCCAGAAATGGCTGCAGCCAGAGGTCTGTTCCCCAGCCCAGATGGTGGAAAGGGTCATGATGGACCGGTTTGTGCACGCTCTCCCCAAGCCAGTGCAGTGCTGGGTCGCGCAGGGAAATCCCCAGACGGCAGATGACTTGGTAGCCTTGGTGGAAAGATATCAGGCCGTGGAGCGCTCCATGGGCGATCCGGGACCCTTTGCCCCTCCATACGGGCGTATGCAGAGTGACTCTGACGGCCCAAGAAGGGGACCCAAACCCCCTAGAGAAGCCCGGTCCAAGGCCAAAGGCCTGCCAGAGCCAACCTCCAGACCCTCTGTCAGGGACATCATCTGCTGGAAGTGCCACGCTGCCGGGCACATGGCGGCCCAATGCCCACTTGGCTCGGAACCCATGGACTGTTCCATAGGGCGGCGTACGTCATTGTTTGCGCAACCGGCCTGCACAGCAGTGATGGACACGGAGAAGGGACTT
This sequence comes from Phyllomedusa bahiana, assembly GCA_025379985.1. NCBI lineage: Eukaryota > Metazoa > Chordata > Amphibia > Anura > Hylidae > Phyllomedusa > Phyllomedusa bahiana. Next base: position 29,519 of record JAODAL010020749.1, read on the forward strand.
CCACTCTGTCCAATAAGGGTGAATGGCACCCCTATCAGGGGACTCCTGGACTCGGGGAGTTTGGTCACTCTCCTAACGGCCCGTATTCCCCATGTGTTGATCCCAGGGAAAACTTTGGGAGTCACGTGCATACATGGGGATACTAAAGTGTACCCAGTGGCACGAGTCATGTTAATATCTGATGGGGGTACAGTGTCCCACCAAGTAGGCATCGTGAAGGGGTTACTGCACGAGGCAATAATTGGCCCGGACTGCCCTCTCTTTTGGTTACTATGGGAAAATACAGTACAGCAGAAATTCCCCGAGAGCACAGACAGCCCTGAGAACCCTGTCCAGGAGGTGGTTCCCGAATTCCCGTTCTCTGTCATGGTAGGAGATGGTGAGAACGAGTCACCCCTTGACGAGACAGTCCCCGACCTAGGGGTATCTCGGGGAAATTTTGGGACGGCCCAGCTGCAGGATGAAACCCTGAAAGGGGCTTTCAATAGCGTGGTGGTCCTGGATGGGGTACCCCAAGAGTCAGGGGCCGAGGAAAGATTTCCCCATTTTGCCATGAAGGGGAACCTGTTGTACCGGGTGACCAAAATCCGTGAAGAAGTGGTGGAACAACTGCTAGTTCCCAAACCCCATAGGCGGTTGGTCATGGACCTGGCTCACAGTCATGTATTGGGGGGACACCTGGGGCCAGATAAGACCGTAGAGAGGATTCTACCCAGATTCTACTGGCCAGGGTGCTACCGGGAAATCCGGAACTACTGCCAGTCATGTCCCCAGTGCCAGGTAACCTCCCCAGTCGCCAATTTCCGCAGCCCGCTAATCCCATTGCCTATTATTGAGATACCCTTTGAGAGAGTAGCGATGGATTTAGTGGGGCCCCTGGTAAAGTCGGCTCGAGGACACCAGTACATTCTGGTCATCTTGGACTACGCTACCAGGTACCCAGAAGCTGTGCCCCTGAGAAATGCTTCCTAAAAGTCATTGCTAGGGAGCTTTGGCACATATTTTCCCGAACGGGGTTGCCGAAAGAGATCCTGACGGATCAAGGGACCCCGTTTATGTCAAGGTGCCGTTATTGACGGACGTTATGTGAAACCGATCTGCTTAAGATCGGTGAAATAAAGCCCATTTGTTTTGGTGTAAGCGGTAGCAGGCCACTGACACAGGTTTTGTATATGTAGTATGGCAATAATGCCGTGATCCGGGTCGGGCTTTATTGGAGCAGTCTGTAGAGTTGGGTGGGATGGGCTGCTCCCACATCCAGTCCTGGGCTTACCAGCCCTATATAAGGCCAGCAGGCTCAGGTGAGAGGGGGTGTGGTTCCTTACCTTGGTCAAACTGCTCAGAGGAGCGAATGTTTGCAGGAGAGCCAGAGCTGGGCCTTGCACTCCATAGAGGGAACGACTGAAACCTGCATGCGGTTCCCTTGCCCAGAGATTCAGAGTACGGTACTGTGCTGATACCAGTGACTGTGTTTTCAGATGTCTTTTGTTTGGCTGAAGCAAGCCTACCGTTTAATTTTCATGTTTTGTGGAGTGCTACAATAAATTTTGCCGTGTTTCACACTAAAGGACTGCTTCCCTTTGAGCTAATCCCTACAGTAAAATTATATATATAATATATATATATATATAATATATATATAATATATATATATATATATATATAACGGTTTTCTCTATACATAGGATGGTCCCTTTAATGTTATTTTTTGATTTTTCATCAGTTTATATATTGTATTCGTATTCTTTGGGGAAAACGCGTTGGAGTATGTTCTTGAAGAAGTACTACTGTTCTGTTGTATCTGGAGTTTTTTCTTGAAGGAGTATTGTCTTGGTATATTGGTGTATCTGTAACCACTCACTCTTGGCGTCTTCTTTTTATGTAGTTGGTTTTACTTTACTGGTCTACCTGTATTCATTTTTTTGTGTGACTTGGCCTGTATGTATAGTTGATTGTATTTATGTTTCTAGGGCTGGGTAGGAGGTTCGTGAGTGTGGTCGCCATTGTTGGGGCTATTGCCCTACTTTAGATAGATTCTAAGTACCCAGGCAGTACTAGGGGGATTATCTCTTTTTTTACTCTTTATTAAATAATAATAAAAGTTATATTTTACAGTGGGATTCACTTTTCAGTCTATGATTTCTTTAAGATTGAGGAAATCTACCTGAAAGCATCTACTTTAAGGGTAAATTTGATGCCCCACGTGTTATCGTTGAGCATCGTAAAAAAATCCATTGCCTGCGTGACGCAAGCTTGACAAAGGGGATTGTCCCGAAACGTCACGCAGGCGCTTTAGCCTTCTCTGACATCAGACGAGAGGATCAGTCTAAGACGTGAAGGAGTTACGAGTTGCGAGCCCAGAAGTAGCGAGGCATTATTGAAGCTAAGTGCTTAATGTTTGGATAGTACGGGAGGTGTATCATATTGCATGCTGTGTCTGAGTTCTGCCTGAGAGAATAGTACTTGAAGATCTTTGCTTGTTAGCAACATTTGTTGACATGTGTTGAATTGCATCTGTATCGACATGTGTTGAATTGTGCGTGTACCAGCTTCTACATATCAATATTTATGATGAACCACATGTCTTGCAGCTCCTGTACGTCTGCATAAGCCATAAGATACTAAAGTAGGATGTATATAAAGACTATGTTATAAAAGGATACCATAAGGAAGTCTTGGATAAATAAAAGCTAAAATATAGCGAAAACTACTATTTGTGTCTCTAATTGTATAACCTGTCTAGAATATTATTGAGTCTCATGAGTTTAAAGGAGTTGTCTCCCTTCAGAGTTTCAGAGAATGCATGAATGAAATACTCTGTCACTTCCTGGTTCAGACTGACTCATTTGCATAAGCTCCATGCTTGTACAGTTCCATGATGTGCTGTGCTTTCAGATGCTAATTAGATCAGATTAGCTTCTCAAACTACTAACAGGACTTCTTATCTGATCCCTCAAACAAAAGCCCTAATTACAGTTCTGTTTATTTTACATAAATCAAGCTTTTTACTGCTGAGCAGCACAGGACACTGCTGTGACCTGTGTGATGACATCACTCACTGTTATTTCATTGAACAAACAGCAGGGGGAGAAACAATTGGTTGGTTACTGAGGGAACTGAAATAGCCAGGGAGGTCATAAATTCACTTGTATCTTCTTAGGGAAAACAGAGGAACAAAGCAATATATTTGGAAAATGTCTTTATTTTGTGTTCCCTACAATTTGAAAGCTATTCTTTGTAGCGAGACAACCCCTTTAAGGGTATGACACAATTTTTAAGGTAGTGGACCGCTAGAAATTACGTATCACAGGAACAGACTGAAATAGAGCCTTCTCCAATGCCCTCAATAGTGACACTCATGAAAAAACAGAAATACAGTCCAAGTTATCCAAAGTTCTTTTATATTAACTCTTTAGTTCCTTAAATACAACCCATATTACTTTAGGGAATCAGTTATACAATATAACATCTGTGATTGTAAAACCTGTGATACGATCATCATATTCTTAGTGTTAACATCCAGCGAAAGTTCTCAGCAGCGTAACCAACTTGAGACAATGTGGAGCAAATGTTGCGGTAACATGAGAGTAGCCATATGCCCATCGGTGACGGTGTACCTCCAGTGAGAGGATAGGGCCTGATGACGCCAGTCTGAGGAAGGAGGAGTTTCCTCCGAAATGTCATCAATGGGCGTATGGCTACTCACATGTTACCGCAACATTTGCTCCGCATTGTCTCAAGTTGGTTACGCTACCGAGAATTTTCGCTGGATGTTAACACTAAGAATATGATGATCGTATCACAGGGTTTTACAATCGCTTATGTTATATTGTTTAATTGATTCCCAAAAGTAATATGGGTTGTATTTAAGGAACTAAAGAATAAATATAAAAGAACTTTGAATAACTTGGACTGTATTTCTGTTTTTTCACGAGTTTAAGGGAAGGCTAACACAACAGATTTCACGCTGATTTAGTGCCGAATCTGCCTCAGAATCAGCATCCAATCCAACTGCAATCCGCCTTACCTTATGCGCTACAGATAATCAGTGTTGTGTGAACTCAATGCTGATTACTTGGCGCTAATTTTTTTTCAGTACTGAAAAAGAGTTCATGTGCCAATTCTTGAGGCAGATTTTGCACCTCACATTTTAGTACATAGGAGGCTGAAATTAGCGTCATTTCCTCATCTGAAAGCAGCGATTTTCTGATGAGGATATGACGCTGACATTTTCAGTGTTTGATTCCGTCATGTGAACGTACCCTGAGAGTTTACTGCATACTGTTTTACTACTGAACTCAGTGTATAGCTAGTATGCAGTAAACTCCTTAATGCCCTCTATTGACAGGGCAAATTGTATAATATGACTCGAATTGTATAATATGAGTCTATAGATATACAGAGGATTTGGAGCTCTGTCCCATAAAAATGTTAATATATATTAAGATTTTTTAAAATCAAAATAGCATAGAAAGGTGGATGGTCATTTTATACTTATTTGAAAGGCATTAACAAATAAAGAGCCGGATTATGGATAAAGGATTTTTTCAAAATTTTCTCTTTTTGCTATCAAAATAATTCTACTGGACCCACCCGACCACTCTTGTGCTTATAATGTAGAGTACCATTAGGTAGGAAGGAAAGCATTAGATGGAAAAGATGACAAATGCAGTAGCTGGCACAACACATTGGTTGATGGTATGAGTGGGCAATAGGGTAAAATAAGTACAGCAGTAACTTGGACACCAGTTCTTCTAAAAACCTAAGAGTGTTATTGTTGATTTCTCTAAAAAAATGATAGTTTTGTGCTTTGGTTTCATGTTCAGGAATAATCTGATTTATATGGTTTAAGTAAATAAATCAATGCAAATGCAAAACATGATAGTTTTCTGCTTGGTTTTGCATTTAAAACCAGCGGTGCAGGATAATAGCTAAAGGGGTTTGCAGTAATTATACCAGTCAGTGGAGGAAATACTCATGCTTCAGCATGTTGTAGTATTGCCCACGCACACAGAGAGATGTCCTAAAGTCGATTTCTCAATACAAGTAATCTGTCATACAGTAGAATTACTAAAAGTCATGCTGTGTCTTTATACCAGGGCAATATGTTATAGCTCAGTTTTTAACAATTCCAGTACTTATTACACTTTTATTAGATTTTTTTCCATCATGGTAGCGTTGCCAGCTAATTTGACACGTTTGGCCATTTCTTTGCCCTTAGTATAAATCAAAGGAACAGCACTCAGAAGACAACTTACTTACATCCTCAAAATCACTCTCTTTTCCTTTTGAGTAAATGTTATTGTATTGGTGCTTATAGAAAAAAAAACAGAAAAAATGGGACATTAATTACTCAAAAAACACAGAAACAAGGCCATACTCACAGCTCAATGGCTGGACTGAAGACTGAACCCAGTAAGGCCATGTTCACACGGCTTAAAAGTGAACTTATTTCAGTCCGTAGTTACGCGCCGGAGTGCGCAAATTACGGCTGGAATACGTCCCAGTCACTACGGTAATTCACAGTTCTCATAGAGAACTATGGATTACGTCTCCTCTCCCTGCTCGGCGAATACGTCGATGGGGGAGATAAGTGACATGTGAATTACCAGCGCCGCTGGTAATGAATGTTTATGGGTCAGCGAGGTGCCGGACCCCCCCACCCCCCGCCGCCCTGTCCCGCCCCCATCCACACGCTGTAATTGCGGGGCGTTATTACGCCCAGAAAAAAAGCCCTGGGAACATAGGCGAAGAGGCAAAACATGTCCCTATTCTAACAGCATCCGGGCTGTAAGCTTAGGGACCAGTGAACAGTGTCTGCTCCGCTCACTGCACCGATCGCAGACAGGAGGAGCTCACTCCTTCTGCTTGCAACTTCATTATCGCGACCATGATAGGTCGCGACATTGAAGGGTTAATCACCTGCGACCGGAGCTCACTTCGGCTGCAGGGGATGCGGCATGATGCCAGCAGTAATATACCGCTGGTCCGAAGATCTTGTGAGCTCCGCTTGTGAGCACGCAAGATCGCCATGACGTACCCATAGGTCAAGTTGCGGGAACCCCTACCCGACCAGTATATGAAGATGGACACGAAGAGAACAAATATATGTCATATGTTCACCATATTGTATAATTAATGTAAAATGTTAATAGATCGACTTTTATGGACATGACAATATTAATTATGTTTAACATAATTTTTTTGTTTGTAAAATGGAAAAATGGGAGTGTTTTGAACTTTAAATATTTTTAAACCTATACATTTAGTCCCTTTAGGACACTTGATCACTTGTACACTAGTAATATATTGCAGAACACTGTATAATAGATCAAAAAAGAAGAAAAAAGAAGGCAAATATAGTAGTTTCACAACCAAAATAATTTTATTAATTACATAATACATGGTACAAACCCAAACCCTTCTTGAGGAAGCTGTACTTGTTGTGGCGGTATGTATGGGGTGTTTTTTTTTCCATGTAGGCTCCGTGATCTATTGCCTCCTCCATTTTTTTTCTTACCCATATGTTTGTCACGCAAGCATTATTGACTGGTACCCTATTACACCATGGATAATGCTGTATTATATTATGATTGATTTATGAGTTGCATGGAGGGTTTTCTGTCTTTGGTAAGCTTAGTATTACACTTGGGGCTTTGTAGGCTTCATATTGTATTTGGGGTAATGCCGGTTGGTACTACACATACCAAACAGGTAACAGAGTCTTTATGTGATTTAGGTTTTAAATGTTTTTAGGGGTTTGGGTTTGCAACTTGTATTATGTAATTAATAAAATTATATTGGTTGTGCAGCTACTATATTTGCATACTTTTTTCTTCTTTTTTGAGCTATGGTATCTTGGGCATTTAGTTAGCACCCATTCAATCTAATATAGTGGTGCCCTTTTGTTATAAATTTTAAGAACACTGTATAATAATGGCTCTTCTATTACACCCTGCCTACAGGAGTAGTAAGAAGGCAGCGATGGAGGTTTTCATTAAGCCCTGACTGTCATAATAAGTTGGCACCTGGTGATCTCATCATGGTCGGGGCATTGGGGGTGGAATAGTGCGCAACACTTTTTACAATCTTTTAGATGCACTGGTTGCTGTTTGTTTTATTTGACATAGTATATGCCCCATAAAGTCATTATAGACATTTGGGAGCTATTTTAACATTCCATTTCTTTTCTTTTTTCCACTGCAATAGGGCTTGACAAATTGACCTCAGAAAAAGGGAAAATACAGCCTTCTCACTGCAGTGCTGGTTTGGGTATGCTAAGATTTTGGGGCGTAACTAGAGAAGGCTGGGTCTTCTAGTACACTTTTAAATTTCTGTCAGCAATCCGGCTCTTTCTAGCAAATCTGATGCATTGGGTACTAGGGTAATAGTGACAGGGGGTAAATATCAGCCCTGGGGGGGACAAAAAACAGCACTAGCTGTAACCAAGTCCCAGTGCTAGTAATGGGGAGTCATCTGTCAGGCACCTTCATCACTAACACTGGAAAAGAACTAGAAAAATCACACTGACACAACGCAAAAAACACTTTATTTTAAATAAACACTCCCCGACCACAACTCTCTTTGAACATTTTATTAAAGAAATTGGTCCAACTTAGTCCAACAAGACTGACAAAGTCCAAAGGGGAAACCTGGAAAAATACAGAAACACTAACCAGCGTTTGGCTGACAGCTATCTAAAGTGCCAAGGATTGCAAGACTAGCGATGGCCCTGCAGATAAGTAGACCATCTATTAGTTAGACCACAATTAAGCAGATGATCCCCAAATTAGTTAGCCATACCATGCTATTATCCAGGTAGCCCTCCAAATTCAGTACCTCTATAGATAAGCCGCCTACTAAGTAGGTAAGACCTAAGTAGGTAGGGTCACTGGTGGTTAAGGCCCCAGGTGGACACATAGGTAAGGCCTCAGGTAGGTTGGCAAGGTGCTAGGTAGGTAGGTAGTCAGACAAGGACCAAGGTAGGCACCAGGTAGATAGGCAGTCCCCAGATATACAGGTACTAAGTCCACAGGTAGGGAGGTATGTAGGCCCAATGTAGATAGGAAGGTATTCCTGAAGTAGATAGATAAATATTCCCCTATTAAGTAGGCCTCGGGTAGGTAGGAAGGTAGGTACTCCCCAAATAGGTAGGCAAGTCCCAGGTAGGTAGGCACCACATAGGTAGGTAAGTCTTAGGTAGGTAGACTTTATGTAGCTAAGTAGGCCCCAGGTATATAGACCCTAGGTAGGTAGGTTGGCCCCAGGTAGGTAGATAGGTCCCAAGTAGGTAGACCTCAAGTAGGTAGACTTTAGTTAGGTTGGCAGGGCTGCCATCAGTCATCTATTAATTGTTTCAAGGCCCCATACAGTCAAATTAAATGGGGCCCCCACCCATTACTAGTTCCAACACTGGTCCAACTTAGTCCAACAAGACTGACAAAGTCCAAAAGGGGAAACCTGGAAAAATACAGAAACACTAACCAGCTTTTGGCTGACAGCTATCTAAAGTGCCAAGGATTGCAAGACTAGTGATGGCCCTGCAGATAAGTAGTTATTAGTTAGACCACAATTAAGCAGATGTTCCCCAAATTAGTTAGCCATACCATACTATTATGCAGGTAGCCCTCCCAATTCGGTACCTATATAGATAAGCCGCCTACTAATTAAGTAATACCTAAGTAGGTAGGGTCACTAGTGGGCAATATGCAGAAAAGCCAGATGTCATTAGTCATTTGGGAGATATACCTCTTTTGTCATACGTACAGCAGTCTAGAATTAACGGCACTTTAAAATACATTATAACTATGGATGAGCGATATTATTGCCAAAAGTTGAAATCGGCATGGTTTTTAGGCTTATTGGAAATTTCCAATCACGCAATAGTTTAGGTGACAACCTTACAGATAATCTATTACTATCGCGCCATTTTCAGTGTTTCCTGTCATTTTGGCGGCCAGCCAATCAGCTCCGGGGATAGAGGGGGGTGAGGAGGATGTACAACGTCACCACTTTGCGGTGTATCACGTGACCTAGTTTTATCTATGCAACTACATTTCCTGTCTGAGCTCATACTCTGTTTATCACACTTCACAGCAGGACGTGTCTGTCTGCGTTTAAACCAATAGCTGTTCTAACAGCTCTGAGAGATGGTCTCTTCTAATACAAGAAACCATCCACCTACAGCTTAGAATAGAGTTAGATTACAGAATTTCACTTCTTATTTAGTTAGAGAAAGTTTTAAGGATGTCTACTGGTGTGTGCAGCTGCGGGGCGGCGGGGAGGCAGGCGGCAGCAGGAGAGGCTTTTGAAAGGAAGGGAGATATTCTGCAGCTCAGTGTGTTCTGTGATCTTGAATTGAAAAAGCATTGTTTTTTACCACTTTTTTGGCCAGCAGACCTCTGATAGGAGGTGAACTTGTCCCTGTTTTTTCAGTTCTATTGCAATCACTGCGTGTCAGTGTTCCCAAAAACCGGCTGAACTTATCCCTATAACTTTTAAATAGTTTTATTGAAGTCCGTGCGTCTGTTTGCCGCAAAGAGCTCAGTTGTACGCAAATTGTGTTATACATATTTCCTAGTAAATTGTGTCTGTAGTCAGTGGTGCGAAGGCCGCCATATTAATCCATATAACTTTTTAATACTTCTGTTTCACTCAGTGCGTCTCAGTTTGGCGCTAATCGTGCATTTGTACGATAGTTTGTTAAAAACTTTCAACTGCTAGTCCTACTGGGCAGCTTTAAATCTCAGTGACTGAAGGAAGAACACTGTTGATTTTGTGTTACGGTTCTTCCACCAGACCACATTTCACAGATATTTGATAGAAACAATTCTGTTTCTAATCCTAGTTGGCTGTTGGAAATTAGAGGATTTAAGAATAGCTGTGATTTGCCAGCTTTCAATAAGAGACTGTCAAAAACTCTTCCATCCCTTCTTAAATTTTTATCTTTCTGAACATGGAGCGAAATGCAGGTGGTAAGCGAGCAAAGAGGGGTGTAGGACATGGAGGTAGAGGTACGAGAGAAGGTGCTCCTTCCAGTGCTGGCGACAACACGCAAGCCAGTGGATCGTCGGTTGCAGGACCGTCAGGTCTGTCATCGCTGGGTCGGTGCCCTGTGAATCTCAGTAACGAACAGCATCGCCAATCTGTTCTTCAGTGGTTAATGCAACCTGCATCCAGCAGTCTTACCTCCTCGTCCTCCCAGTCACGGCCACAAATGTCGTCATCATCATCGTCAGCATCCATCCAACATGAAGCGAAGGCAGCCCAAATGTCAACTCGTGTACCCACCACTGTGGATAATCCATTTTCTGAAGACCTCTTTGATGACAAAATGCGGTTGGGGTCAGAAGGCATTTCAAAAGATCAAGAGGCCAAAGAGGATGATTTTGTCTGCTCTGATGCCCAATCGCTGATGCCATCAGAGGAGGAGAAGGAAGCCGGTCAATCAGCAAAAATCCGGGGCGGTCGGCAACGCCTTGCAGTGCCTGTTGCTTGTAGCCCACAGGTCCAGGATGTAGAATGTCAGGACAAGGAACTCACCTGTGTTGATGCTGATGATGACATTGTGGTCTTTTCAGCAGAATTTGCTTGCGAGCGCTTCATCACTGGACGAGGAGTAAGACGATGGGGTAGTGTCAGTACGGGTCCCACCTCAAAAAGGGAGAGGGCAGTCGCAGGTCCAGGACAGGGCAGTCCAGGACAGGGATAGTCAATGTCCAGTTCAACTAAAATGGTGGTTAAAAGACTTCTTTTTCCGGAACTTTTTTAATCTGTGGGTCAGACAGGTTTAAGGGTCATGCTGTGGTACAAGACAGGGATAGTGAATAGTCTGTGACTTTTTTCTGTGACTCTTGTTGCATAATTGTCTTGCCTAAGATGTAGCACGTATCCATTTGACTGTTGTGTATGTTATTTCCAGCTTCTCCACCCCTGTTTGGGTGTAAGAATGAATCTGTTGTTCCTCTCCCATAGAGTTTAATGGTCATCGGCGATAATCTGTTATCAACTATCGACTATCGGCATGATAATTGACGATATCAACTATCAACTCGATAACGATAGTTGACACAATCGCTCATCACTAAATATAACAAAAATAAATGTTACTTGATAATTGTTAACCAGGAATATTTCCAGGGATCCTTTGTGATACAGATCTAGGGCCTGTGTCATGAGTTAGGGCTCTTGGCTTACATACAAATATGGAAGATACAGACAGGAAAAGAACAAACCCTGTACATATTGAGAAATGATTCATATGTGTGAACTTAAAAGACTTATACAGGTGCGTGCTTTGTTATAGTACATTTATCCAAGGTTTCTCGAGCAATGTATATGTGATCATTATATGGCCACAGCAATAAGCAAATAACGGTTCTTAAGCAATGACTGCAAGCCGAAAATCCCGAAAACTGATAAAAAAAAATGATATTGACAATGTATTGTAAAGTTGTATAATTTTTCATTGTACAATGAAAAATTTTTATTTGCTGAAAACATTTAACCCTTTTAATGTAACTAGATATAAACAATATGGATATTAACTCATACACATAGCTATCATACTAGTTTGCTGAGGGTTCTGCATGTACCAAGCAGACATGGAATGTGTAATGATGAGCAGTGGAGAACATAGCATGTGGCTTTTTTAGCTTGCTCTGGCACATTTACAGCCGGAGGTTCTGTGATGGAAAAAGGTTAGTGACATTCTAAAAATAATGCTGAAGATATATTTAAATGCAAGGTTTTACTCTGACTTCAGTGTTGGTAAACATCATTTTGTAGCCTACAAAGCTAGCACTTACACAAGGAAATACAGCTACTTGCATGAGGGTAATTGCATTCTACAGTAGAAACAGGTTGTTAGATTATTCACTGACTGGTGACTAGTGTTGTGCTGAAGATTTGGGTCAAATTCAAATTCGACCTAAATTCAGTTGCTTTGGTTTAGGTTGGCCCAAATTGAAAATCGACAAAAAATCAACTTAACCTAACTATAGGATAGGCTTAGCGTTGCTTGAGAAGTTTTAGTGGGTTAACTTATCCCTCCAGTGTCATTACACTTCCATAGTGACCTAACTTTTAGTCCGATGTCCCGTCCAGCGTCATTTCCGATTACTTTACCATAGACATGTTTAAGTAGTTTTAGGGAATTAACTTATTGCACTGGCAACACAACACTCCCAACTTCTGCTCTGACTTCCTATCCAACATCACTTCCTGTTACTTTACTATAGGCCTAGTGGTATTCTAACTGGAAGTGACATCAGACACAACGTCCAACATCACTTCTGGTTACCAACACATTATGGGCCTCATGTATGAAAATTGTCTACGTCTAAGACTTTCTTTGAAAGTCTAAGAAAGTCTAAGAAAGTCTTAGACCTAGACACTTTCATACATGAGGCCTATAATGTTTTGGTAAGCGGAAGTGATGTCGGACATTGTGTCTGATGTCACCTCCAGTTAGAATACCACTGGGCCTATGGTAAAGTAACAGTAAGCGATGTTGAACAGAAAGTCAGAGCAGAAGTTGGGAGTGTTGTGTTGCCAGAGCAATATGTTAATTCCCTAAAACTACTTAAACAACATTTACAGTTAGGTATATGGATAAAGTTAGAGAAAAAGAATTGTGTTCAGGATCCCAAACCCAAATTATTTAACAGATTCAGTCAAACCTGTGTCAAACTGAACAGGGCCCATTCGAAAAAAACACTTCTGTTGATAAATTGGATGAAATGTTCAACCTACTGTACTTTAGATGCTGACGGCCTGTCATTGATTGGCTAAAATAATTGTTTTAAAATAGATGATCACAGTGCTTAAAATGGCCCACTTTCCTCAACTTGAAATTGAATGTGTATGAGCACCATTAAGCCACATACAATAATAGAATGCTTTATTTTGCTTGTACTATGACATACTGTAATGGTGGGTATTTTCTTTAAAAGGGGTGTTTCCATCATAGACTTCAATGTCACATTGATAGGATATGTTATCTAAGTCTAATATGTGCATTAGACTCACACCTTTCTCAGGAACAGACCCCAAAATTATCGGGTCAAAATGTTTGCGTACTACTCTCCATTCTGTTCTAAGGGGGTTTTGAGTACAGCTAAATACAGCTCTCACACACAAACAAAAGGACGGAGGCGGCGCCTGACTGAGGCGAAGCAAATCACATCCGGACCAAGAGCCCACCGGCTCGAAACGCATAAGACCAGGTTGCACCCGGACTTTTAGCCTTGAGTACTGCTGTACCATTCCAGTTTGAATATTAAAGATTTCTCCTATCAAGCATTCCTGATCCGGATGTGATTTGCTTCGCCTCAGTCAGGCGCCGCCTCCGTCCTTTTGTTTGTGTTTTTGTTGCCGACAGAGCCGAGGAGGATCAAAGAATGCAGTGAAGCAGGAGATCGTCAGCTGCAACATAGAAGATAAGGCTGGAGTTTGAACTAGCAGGTGAGCCACTACATATGTTTCCTTTTGTTTAAATACAGCTCTCACTTGTACTCAGAACTCCCACAAAACATTTACATCCCATCCCATGTGAAACACCCTAGCCACACAGTCTATCAAGACCCAAAACAAAATATGCCCAGCGTCCTCCAGGAGACCAGCATCAGTACAGCAGTGGCATTGCTAGAGTCTACAAAGACGTATGCCCCTGAAGAATGCATTTTATATAAATTAAAATATACAAATAACTCTATGTTCTATGTATGATACCTAAATAATAATGTTACCAAATAATACAAGAAGCAAATATTACCACCATACTGTTACTGACCAAACCAAGTCTGACATTATCAATAACAAAAGTCTACCAAGAGCAAATACTGCAGCCATATCTTCACCACGTAGTAACACAATATAGTGACTGAACAATACCCCTATACTGTTACTGACCAAATCAGTATACCAAGACCAGTATCACCAATACCAACAATATACAGAGGCCAAATACTACCGCCTCACGATGAAAAAATGACTGAATAATACAACCATACTGTTCCTGAACATAAACCATTACATTACGAATGTTATAACCACCATAAAATGACCATATAGTGGTAGATAACAGTTGTACACAGGCTCTCTGCAGATGTATGATGTTATTACAGTGCAGTTGCATCCAGTGACTCATAAGTGATGTCTTCTCTGATGAGTTGTTCCCTTTCTCTTTTATCCTCCATCCTCCATGACAACTTCTCCTCACCATAACTTGTTCTTGCAGAGTTTGCACATTTCCCAGATCATCTAGCTGCTGTCCGTGCTGCTCATGGCGGTTACTCTGGATATTAATAATGTGACTCAACTGTGTGCATCAGCCACAGCTTGGCTTTTTGCAGAATCCCAGATGGTCTAATGTTGGGGTATCACCCATCCTTAATAATACAGTACATTTCTGGCATAGATATGAAGATTACTACTATCAGGCATAGCAGACTGTTGGTCTGTGTACTTGTGCCTGGTACTGCAGCTCAGTTCTTTTGTTCTATTAAAGGGAATGTGTCATCAAAAATGAGTCATTGTTTAAGTCCCATTTTTGGTTGTTTTTTTATTTTTTCATATCACTTTCAATATTTTTTAATAATTCTTAAGTCTTGCAGTTTTCACTTTGGAAACTAGGCCTTGTTTGCAATGCTATAACAGCAGTCAGAGAGATGCTTTACAGTAGCTTAATGTACATAGGAGACTTAAGACTCCCATTGACTTCTATAGGAGAGTTTTCTAGTCATGCTCTGTGACCTGGGAAGAAATCAGTGTGCAGGGAGGTGAAAAGGTTAACTGTGACTATCTCTTCTTGTGACTGGCAGATCCTGTGTTATCTATTCACACTGGTGTCTCATTTCAGTTTGACCCTCTTTGTGCTTATAATGAGCAGACAACCGATAATCTTTCTGTACAGAACAGGAAGTGTCAGACAATTATTAGGCTTAGTGGCCAAAGTGATATGGAAAATTAAAAAGAAATAACCAAAAATTCTTAAAAAATGTGTTGAACATAAAAATGTGAGTTAAACAATAAGTAATTTTTTATGACACATTCCTTTAAACGATGGTGGTTTGGGAGTCTGAACCCACTAATCCCCCCATAATAGACCATTAGCACAAGAGGCCATCAAAGTTTACTTCAGTAAAACCCATTTTAGTACAAAACAAACAACAAATGTAAAAAAACAGCTATTAAATAGATTTGTATAAGACCAGTGTCAGTAAAAGCCTTGTGCTCAATGTTGAAGTCTGATTTCTACATCTTCACATTTACCATTAAAGAGGACCTGTGATCTTCTGACTTGTCTGTTTTTGTAAACTAAATGAAGCATCATGATACATAACTAATACAAGCAATTTATAAGTTCTTATTCTGAAATTATCAAATGCTATGGTACGTCATGTCCTACAGGGTCAGTGTAAATGTCAAATTATGTAGTCAGAGCCATTATTTAATCTGTAAGGATTAAAGAGGTCAAACTTTAAAGAACAAACATAACCCATAAACTCAAGAACTCCGTTATTGTTCCTGTATTTTATGTTGCATTTTTCTTCATGTTATATGAGTAGTTTTTACTTAAAATGCAAAACACCCAACAATCTTCAAGACAGAACATCCTCCTGAGATGTCGGTTAGTCAATCAGGAGATAAAGGATAGGTAGCTAAGCAACATTGGGGCTATTACACAATATTACCATTGCCAACGTTTTAAAATAATTTCCAGGAACACATTGCTGGACCTAAGCACAGCGTGTGCAGTACAGCGCAGGTAGCTATTGGTGCAGTTCCCATACTTATATGTTTTCTGACCTTAATGATGCATAAGTGCATTTCTCTATTCGCATCTGTGTCTTTTGACATGATCTTGTCAAAAGTTATCCTCTCCCTTACTTAAAAGATTTGGGGCGACATTATTATTATTATTAGTATTTATTTTTGAGCGCCCTTGGTTCCAGAGCGCTGTACATTCAGGTTTCATACGTAACATAGGTCAATCAAGAGGTGACAAATTACTAACTAACAACTGGTACAGAAGGAGAGAGGTCCCTGCCGTGAGGGCTTACACTCTAAAAGGAAGGTGGGAAGAGACAGAAGGTGAGGGGCAGACATGGTTGTGGATAGTGTAGTGACAGCAGGGTTATTGTTGGTTATAGGCAATCCAGAAGAGATGGGTTTTCAAGTTGCTTTTGAGGCTGGTGAGAGTGGGGGAGAGTCTGAGGTGTTGGGGCAGTGAGTTCCAAAGTATGGGGGAAGCACGGGAGAAGTCTTGAGACGGTTATTTGCGGAGTTGACACGGGGAGAGCAGAGAAGAAGGTCCTGTGAGGAACGGAGATTGCGTGAGGGGCGAGATCTGGAGATTAAGGCAGATATGTATGGAGGGGAGAGGTTATGGAGAGGCTTGTAGGTCAAGGTTGCTAGCTTGAACTGGATTCGCTGGGCAATGGGAAGCCAGTGAAGGGATTGGCAGAGGGGAGAGGCAGAGAAGTAGCGAGGAGAGAGGTGAATCAGACGGGCAGCAGAGTTAAGGATGGATTGGAGGGGAGCGAGGGTGCTAGCTGGGAGGCCACAGAGAAGGTTGTTGCAATAGTCTAGGCGTGAGATGACGAGGGCATGGACCAGCTTTTTTGTGCTTTCGATGTTAAGGAATGAGCGGATACGGGAGATATTTATGTATGTACGGGGCTGCGCCAGTATTCTGGTGTCTATTCAGATCAAAAACTGGCACAGCCTCTAGATATATGAGCAGGCGCACTCCAAAAGTAGGCGCATCATGCGGCGCCAGCAGCACTTTGTAATGTGCCTAAGATGTGGGGGCGTATAATTCTATACATTAATGAATGGAGGACCGCAAAACTGGGTGCATTACTGCTGGAACAGGTAGACCAAGTTAAAGGTGGTTTACCTGAGCCTGAGCTGTCGTATTGGAACTAGAAAGCACAAAATCTATGACCTGCAATAGAACAGGTTCATACATTCTGTCACATTCTACACTGCTTTAAAGCTATTTAGAACTGGCCTCTTTGCGCCTAGATTATACATGTCGCCCTTAAAGTATGCCCTTTTTATTAAAAATGTTATTGACTGTTTTAGTGCATTTGTTGGTAATGTATACTACGTAGATGTGTACAACCCCAAGTCCAAAAAGGTTGGGGCACTGTGTAAAATGTAAAGAAGACAAGAATGCAATGATTTGGACATCTCTTCTAGCCTTATTTTATTCACAACAGAACACTGGACACATATCAGACATTGGAAGTTAGACATTTTTTCATTCCTTTTGTAACTCATTTTGAAATTGGTGATAGCCACATATCTCAAAAAAGTTGGGACAGTTGTGTAGCATCCCCTCTTCTTTTTACATCAGCCTATAAATATGTGGGAAGTTAGGAGACCGGTTTCTGGTGTTTTGGTAGAGAAATGTTGTCCCATTCTTGTCTGATGTAGAACTCTAACTGCTCAGCAGTCCTAGGGCTTATTACCAGCATCAAGGCAGGCCTGGGAAAAACATTGACATAGACATAGGTGTAAGTATTGTGGTCCTAAAACACTGCAAAACTGATTGGAAGGGGCTAGAGGGAGGCTATTTAAGGACAGAGCTTTAATAGACTTTTAATTGTCAATGGTCTATGGACTATTCATAACATGGCTACAAACATTGTAAGGATGTCAACTTGATATACCTCACGTAATACGGATGCCCCATTAGGAACCCTCACATAGTAATAATGCTACCTTAGTGTCCCTACACTATAAAGATGTCCACTTAGTGGCCCTTACACAGTGGTGATGTCCCATTTTGCCCTTCACACATTAATAAAGCCCTTTTAATGCCTCCCAACACATACATAGAGACCCTAAAAATAATGAAAGTAATACCTAGCTCCAATACCACAACAATAGGAGCAGCTCAGGCCATTGCAGTCTGCAGCCACGTGTACATGGGCTAAATGTTCTTGGTATGTTGTTGGCTCAGGTAACTTTAGGTCTGCATTTTTCAAGAAATGGAATGTCAATGACAGGGGGTCCAAAATGAATTTTGTATCAGCATCCAGTATCGTTACTACTGGGGCATGACCCCACCCATCGTTTAGCATCCCTTGGGAAAATTTATCTTGACGGCATTACCCACCTAAGGATATCATGTAAGTATCTTTTTAATTAACTTTATTGCTGTGGTATTGTCTTGTGGTTTATTGTTCCTTTTTACCCGATGAACCCTGTACATTTTTGGGGGAAAAACGCGTCGGGTCTTGAACAATACACAAGAAAATGTTTTTCTGCTTACTGACAAAAGAATGTTTTTTGTAGATTTATTTCTCCTAGATTGTTTGATTCATATGGGGTTTTGTTTGGTACCCTTTTAGGAATTTCTTAAAGGTTGCCCGCCTAATTAGGGTCGCTTCAATAGGTGGGCCCCCTTGTGGGGGGACTACCTCTGCCCGAAGGGGGCTATTCCCCTTGGGGTCAGCATACTGCACGGTTTATCTGATTATGGCCAGCAAAAAAAAAAATAAATAATAAAAAAAAAAATAATTTTCTTTCTGGAGAACAATCTGGTTTTTTTGCTGTGTCCTTCGTTGAAAAGGGCATTTTTAACGTATTAGAGTAAAGTTATTTTTTATTGGGTTTTCTTTCACTGTGAATCTCCCATGCTCACCAAAGGGAGCATGTGTCAGCATCATATCCAGAGATTGTCTTTTCAAAATAGACATGTGAGTGCTGCAGAGGTTAAAAGGGTGTGGGGTCAGCCTGTCCAATAACATCATAACAGGCCACATCGTCAATAACTTCTTCAAATATTTCAAAAAGTTTTTTTTCTTTTTAATATACTCTTAGCAAAACATTAACATATCATTCACAAAGTGCAAGTAATCGTGGTATGTCCGCAGTCCAATAGAATTCTTAATCCATATGAGCATCCATAAAATGGATCCAAACTTTGTATATCATCCTTTAAATTAAGGCGCGATTTCGTGGAGGTAGCCCCCGCCAGGGTTCGTTTCGGGTGACCTCCTTCTCGCAGGCGTGGACAAATCAAAACCTCGCACCTGTTTATGATGTTATTGGACAGATTTTGATGTTGGTAGTTGGGAGACTCCAACACAGGCTTTAAGTGGTGTGTCCTGTATTTTTATACATACGGTCATGATTTAATGCTGTGCCTGTCAGTGCTCTCATCGCGCACACTTCTCAATTGTCTGCTGGCTGTTGTCCCAGAAGGAAACATCTTCTAAAGATGGTGCACAAGAAAGCTCGTAAATAGTTTGTTGAAGACAAGTAAACTAACCATATGGATTATTGGAACCATGTCCAGTGTTCTGATGAGACAAAAAAAACTATTGGTTCGATGGTGTCAAGCGTGTGTGGTGGCAACCAGGTGAGGGGTACAAAGACAAGTGTGGATTGCCTACAGTCAAGCATGGTGGTGGGAGTGTCATGGTTTGGGGTTGCATAAGTGCTGTTGGCTGTGGAGAGCTACAGTTAATTGAAGGAACCATGAATGCCAATATGTGTTATGACAGACTGGGCCGCAGGGCAGTATTCCAACATAACGACCCTAAACATCTCCAAGACGACCACTGCCTTGCTAGAGAAAGTGATGTAAAGGTGCTGGACTGGCCAAGCATGTCTCCTGACCTAAACTCTATTGAGCATATGTAGGACATCCTCAAATGGAAGGTTGAGGTGCGCAATGACTCTAACATACACCAGCTTTGTTGGTTGTCATGGAAGAGGATTCCAGTGGTAACATGTGAAGCTTAGTGAAAACCCTTGTCCAAGAGGGGTTAAGGCACGTGTGGAAAATAATGGTGGCCACACAAAGTATTGCCACCTTGGGCACAATTTGTCTATTTTCACTTAGGGCTTTACTCACTTTTGTTGCCAACAGTTTAGACATTGATGGTTATGTTTTCAGTTATTTTGAGGACACACCAAATTTACACTGTTATACAAGCTGTACACTGACTATTTTACATTGTATCAAAGTTGTCATATCTTCAGTGTTGTCCCATGAAAATATATTATAAAATATTAACAAAAATGTGAGGAGTGTACTCACTTTTGTGAGATACTGTAGATGTACTTTAAGATGTTGGGTAGGAAAGTATGGATTGGGCACAGTAGATTAACTTCCTCCGTACATGGCAAATGGTGGCTGTTTATTACAGCAGAAGGGAACAGTAAAAACAGCTTGTAAACCAAATGATACGCTCAGTGTGTAATTTAGGTCTTCAAATGGGGGAGATCTCTGTCACCTGATCAGTGTGATCATGGGCTGACCAAGACATTGGTAGGGAAATCATCAACCTAATGAAAACTTTTCAAACCTGCCATCTTAGTACAGTCATTAGGATTGCAGTGTAGTGTACAAGCGATCAAGCAATCACATATTTAGGTTTACTACAGAGACTAAAAAGAAGCAAAAAAAACTAGAATAAAAAAATAAAAATAACTGCTATTGCCATGTCCATAATTTAGGCGCATAGCATATCATTGCTAGCATATTTGATGCGCCTAATTTAGGCACATTCAAAAGTATTGTGTCTGGTGTATAATGCGCCTAGTTTTGGTGTATTACAGTTCATTTATACAGACAACAGGACGTCAACAGTGTTTTGGCGCAAAATACACCAAAAACTGGTGCAGCTCTAATGGGATGTCGCCCTAAATCTTAGAGATGTATTCCCTGTCTGAGACCTTGACGGCACTTCAATTGTTAATACCCAAAATGGCTAAGAGGTCCTGCTTCCACTTTAGGGATTGACTGTGATCACAATGAGGGGAGGAAGGGTCCTCTGCTTGGTGCTTCAAGATGACTGGAAACTATAGATAGGCTTGTAAGTTTATGGGGTTCTGTTCAAGGAGGTTTTTTCCCAGCATCAAGGCCAGCCCATGCGGGCAGTCAATGTGGTGGCCACTCAGCTGCAGGATTTGTCCACCTCAGTCTCCACCCTATCTAAGGTGACCAGCGTCTCATCGTCTTCATCTGTAGCAATATCATATATGGCTCAACTCGCCAGTGGGGCAGCCATGCTCCAGCTTCTGCTTCCTTCCCACTATGATTGAGACCCCAAGGAGAGTTGCAATTCTATTAACCAGTGCCAAATCCATTTCAGTCTCCACACCCTTCTTTTCTCGCTTAACCAGGTCAAGATTGCGTTTATAGTCTCTCTCTTGTCAGGGTCAGTCCTGGCATGGGCAAATCCCATCTGGTAGCATGGAGGGCCAGATTTGGTGACCTTTATGAAGATGTTCTGAGCAGTGTTTGAGGAGCCAGGCTGCACGTCCTCAGCCGCTAGTGTTTGCTAGCTGAAAATTGAAGAGCTATATTGTGATGAGGAAGCGTAATGGCTGTTCCTACTTGAGGAGGATGTCTTCTAGAATCAAATACAGTAGAGAATTGAATTGCGTATATATGTATTACAGTATCCATATATTTTTTGATGTGCGTGCTAGATACAGTGTGTAGATATTGTGTATCAGAGTATGTTAATGCGCGCATATGTGAATTTGTGTGTCACAGTACGTATGAATATATGCATGTATATATGCGTATCACAGTGTGTAGTTGTGTGTTGTGTGTGTGTGTTAATATATTAATATATATATATATATATATATATATTTATATAATTGTAGGAAGGCACAAGGTGCGGTAGTTGACGGACGTTATGTGTCACCGTCTGCCTAAGATCGTGAAATAAAGCCCTGTTATTCTGGTTTTCAGCGGCAATAGGCCACTGACAGGTTTTGTATTTTTTTAGTATGGCAGTAATGGCCTGATCGGGCGGGCTTTATTGGAGAAAGTCTGTAGAGTTGGGTGGGATTGGGTGCTCCCACATCCAGTCCTGGGCTTACCAGCCCTATATAAGGCCAGCAGGCTCAGGTGAGAGGGGGTGTGGTTCCATTCCTGTCAAACACTGCTCATTGGAGTGAGCAGTAGTGAGAGAGCCAGAGCTGGGCCTTCCAACCCTAAAAAGGACTACAGAGACCTGCACAGGGTTTTGGGTTAACCCGGGAACCGCTGTACGGTAACGTGGTGGACCGATAACACGGACTATAAGTTAGTTTTTTTTGGGCTGAAGCAAGCCCTGCTATTTATGATTTTCTGGATTTTGTGACTGTTGAAAATAAATCCGCAGTGTTGCACTTTTAAGGACTGCCCCGTTTGAGCTAATTCCCACAATTGGTGTCTCGGATGCGGGAACTCTGGTTTGTAAGAGGCTGCATGTCCTGGATTAAGGCGGCTACTACTCTTAAAAACCAAACAGGCGGAAAATGGAGGAGCTGCTGAAGACCTGGTGCAGGTGAGCGCCCAACAGCAACAGGCCCATGCTGAGTCGTGCGGTCACAGCAGGAAAGAACCAGCTCCTGATTAGGAGATGGCCATCATGGAGGGAAGGATCCGGGGGAAGGAGGCCCCGGGGCTACACCCCATCAGGAGGGACGGACAGAGGCGCGGAAGAGGGTCGAGACGCCCTGCAGAATTTGACCCCAGAAGACAACGTGGAACCCTTCCTTACCCATCTTGGAGGGGTTGCTGAACGGGAGAGACTACCAGCTCCGCATGGGCAGAGGTCCTGGCCCGTTTCTCCCCGGCGACCCTCAAAAGGCTTACTACGACTTATTCTGCAGGATGCCGGGAATACCCTCGACTCAAGTCGGAGGATTCGGGGTGCCTGGTGTGACGGTCACAAGTACCAGAGGCACAAAGGGAAAGGGTCATCAGTGGGGAACAGGAGGGACCGGCCCCAAGGTACCAAATGTTTGATCTCCTGCACCTCGTCCAGAAATGGCTGCAGCCGGAGGTTTTTCCCCAGCCCAGATGGTAGAGAGGGTCATGAGGTACCGCTTTTTCCCTCTTCCCAAACCATTTGCAATGCTGGGTGGCGCAAGGAACCCCCAGACGGCGGATGACTTGATCGGCTTTAGTGAAGAAAATATCAGGCCATGGAGAATTCCCTTGGCTGATCCAGGACCCTTTGCTTCTCCCTACTGGCAGACCCAGACTGACTCAGGAAGCCAAAGAAGGGGTACTAAGCTCCCTAGAGACGCCCATCCCAAGGCCAGGGCCTGCCAGAGCCGACGTCCCGACCCCCTGTCCGGGACATTATCTGCTGGAATGCCAGGCTGTGGGGCAGGGTGGCGGCCCGGTGCCACCCTCGGCTCGGAAACCGATGGACTGTTCCGTTTTGGCGGCGAACGCCCTGGTTGGCGCTTCCGGCATGCACAGCCGGGTTGGACACTACCAAGGGACTTCCACTCTGTCCCATCAGGGTGAATGGCAGCCCTCTCATGGGACTTTTGGACTCGGGAAGTTTGGTCACTCTCCTGACGGCCCGTATCCCGCATGTGTTGGTCCAAGGGAAAATTTCTTGGGGGTCACATGCATACATGGATTACCAAGGTGTACCCAGTGGCCCAAGCCATGTTAAACTCCAGTAAGGGTACAGGTCACCCCATGTAGGCATTTTTGCAGGGGTTACTAAATGAAGTGATAATAGGCCGGGACTGCCCTCTCTTTTGGGGATTGTGGGAAAGTACCTCCCAGGGAAGCCCCCCGACAGCCCTGAGAGCCCTGACCCCAACGTGGCCCCCGGGGTTCCCATTCTCGTCATGGTGGTGACGAGGAGGAGCCAAACCCTGACGAGACCGTTTCGACCTAGGGGTCTCCCGGGGAAACTTTGGGACAGCTCACTGCAGGACGAGACCCTAAGAGGGGGGTTCAATAGTGTGGTAGTGCTTGATGGGTTCCTCAAAAAGCCAGGGGCAGAGGAGAGATTTCCCCCCACTTTGCTGTAAATGGAAACTGTTGTATCGCTTTACCAAAATCCGCGAGGAAGTCTTTGGAACAGCTTTTGGTTCAAAACCATATCGACTATGGTAATGGTATGTGCCACGGTCAGGGGTTGGGGGGGGCACTTGGGGGCAGACAAGACCGTAGAAAGAATTCTACCCAGATTTTACTGGCCAGGGTGCTACCGTGAAGTCCGTGATTATTGCCAGTCCTTTCCCCACTGCCAGGTAACCTCCCCGGTCGCCAGTTTCCGTAGCCCTCTCATACCCCTGCCTATTATTGAAACTCCTTTTGAGAGGATCGCCAGGGATTTGTGGCCCCTTAAATCGGCTAGGGGGCACAGTAATTCTGGTCGTCATGGACTATGCCACCAGATACCTGAAGCTTGCCCTAGGAAATGCTTCCCCCCAAGGGATTGCTGGGGTTTGTGGCACATATTTTCGAACGGGATACGAAGGATCCTGACGGATCAAGGTACCCGTTATGTCAAAGTTGGTGACTGTGTAAGGTGTTTGAAGGTGAACCAACTACGCACCTCTGTTTATCACCCCCCACAGATGGCTTTTGTGGAACGTTTCAACAAAACCTTTAAAAGGGCCCTGTTTTAAGAAGGTAGTCGAGAAGGATGGCCGAGATTGGGACTACCTTTTTACCTTATCTGTTGTTTGCTATTAGAGAGGTTCCACAGCCTCCACAGGGTTCTACCTTTTGAATTACTTTATGGCCCGACATCCGAGGGGGCTATTGGATATTGCCAAAGAGAGGCTGGGAGAGTGAAGTCACACCCTATAAAAGTGTTGTTGAGCATGTGACACAATTACAGCAGCGAATTGCTCAGGTACTCCCAATTGTTAAGAGCATCTCTTACAGGCGCAGGAAGCGCAAGCAGAGTCTATAAAGTCAGCCCGGGTAAGGCAGTTTAGTCCTGGGGGATCGGGTCTGGTCTTTGTACCCACGGGGGAGAGCAAGGGTTTCCCGGCAAATGGCAGGGTCCCTACGAGGTAGTTGAGAAGGTGGGGGACGTCAACTATAGGGTCCACCAGCCCGGTAGAAGGAAAAAACTATCAAATATATACATTAACTTGCTCAAGCCTTGGAAAGATAGGGACCCCCCGGAGGCTTCTTGCTTGTGGTCCCAAACCCGAGTCGGCGATTGAGGAAGTGAAGATCGCCCAGACCCGTCCCCTTCTCAAACCCAACAGTGCAGGCAGCTGTTACAAAAGAATAGGGACTTGTTCAAGAAGCCCAAGGGGCTAACCTCTGTTGTGGAAAAAAGAGATCGTGACCCAGCCTCAGGTTAGGGTAAACTTAAAACCTATAGGATTCCCGAGGCCCGAAGACGGATAGTGGCAAAGGGGGTACAAAGGATGTTTTAGATTAGGAGTGATAGAGGAGTCGAAAAGCGGATTTGGTCCAGCCCCATCGTGTTAGTCCCAAAGCCCAACGGTGAGGGCGGTTCTGTAATGATTACCGCAAGCTCAATGAAGTGTCAAAGGTGGATGCATACCCTATGCCCCAGGTGGATGAGCTTATTGAGAGGCTAGGCCACCCGATATATCACCACCCTAGAAACCCTTTCCAAGGGGTATTGGCAGATTCCCTAGCCAAGGAAGCCCGGGAAAAGACGGCATTTTCCACACCGGAGGGTCCTTCCAATATGTAAGAATGCCGTTTGGGTTGCAAGGGGGCCCCCCCACTTTCCAGAGGGCCATGGACAGGATCTTAGGTTCCCACAGGGCATATGTGTCAGCGTACCTAGACGTTTTCTGATTTTCAGCCGCGATTTGGAGAGTCACCCTTAAAAGGTCCAGGCTGTCCTGGATGCGATAAGGGAAAGGGGGTTTACCATCAATCCCAGTAAGTGCGCCATAGGGATGGAAGAGGCCCGATACTTGGGGTATATTGTGGGAAGAGGAGTGATTAAAACCCAGGTAACTAAGATTGAAGCCATCCAAATGGCCCTCCGCTTAAAAAGAAAAGGTGAGACGTTTCTGGGAATCGTGGGGTATTATCGGCGGTTTTATCCCCAAGTTTGCCGGGTGGCAGCACCCTTGCGACCTGACAAAGGGGAACTAAATCCACACGATCAAATGGTCCCCAGGAAAAGGCCCCCGAAAAAGGGTAGGCCTTCCCCCAAAACTTGAAAGTAAACAAACCATGTTTTCAGAACACCCGGGGTTTTTAAAAGGGCCCCCCAGAATTCCTCAGGGAATTTGTGTGCTCAAACTTAGGCTGGTGACGGATCACGCCCCTTTGAAAATGTTAAGGGAAAAAAAGGGCAACAATGCCAGGTCACCCGTTTGGTTTCGGCCCTGCAAGATTTTAAATTTTTCAGTAGAGCACAGGCCGGGCAAGCTGCAGGGGAATGCAGATGCCCTATCTAGGGTACATAGCATGATGGCTGAAGGTTTCCCAGTCCCCGGCTTTGGGCAGAGGGGGTATGTAGGAAGGCACAAGGTGCGGTAGTTGACGGACTTTATGTTGTCACCGATCTGCCTAAGATCGGTGAAATAAAGCCCTGTTTTCTCTGGTGTCAGCGGCAATAGGCCACTGGGCACGGGTTTTGTATTGTTTGTAGGCAGTAATGCCGTGATCTGGGTTTGGGCTTTATTGGAGCAGTCTGTAGAGTTGGGTGGGACGGTTTGCTCCCACATCCAGTCCTGGGCTTACCAGCCCTATTTTAAAGGCCAGCAGGCTCAGGTGAGAGGGGGTGTTTTTCCATTTCCTGTCAAACACTGCTCAGGGAGTGAGCAGTAGTGAGAGAGCCAGAGCTGGGCCTTTCAACCTAAAAAGGACTACAGAGACCTGCACACGGGTTTGTTAACCCCGGGAACCGCTGTACGGTAACGTGACCGATAACACGGACTATAAGTTATGTTTGTTTTGGCTGAAGCAAGCCCTGCTATTTATGTTTTTCTGGATTTTGTGACTGTTGAAAATAAATCCTGCAGTGTTGCACTGTTTTAAGGACTGCCTCCGTTTGAGCTAATTCCCACAATATATATATATATATATATATGTGTGTGGATGTACGTATGCATATACTATAATGGTCCGAATTGTGGCATTCCATAGTCCACAGTGTAAGGTGTTATTTTAGCAGTATATATTTATGCTTACTAAATATGTGAAAAATAAAAATGTAGAATACTCCACTGCATGGTGTATCATCATATTCTTCCCTGAAAGGAAAGCTAATGGTGCAGTTATTGTATTGCTTCCCATGGAGATTTTTGTCAGATCTCCAATGTTCTTCCTGTATTATGAAATCTCTAGATATTACTGCTATATACGAGACACTGTACCATTGTGGGTACTACAGCAGGGTACTAGGGTACAGATTCACCTTATTTAGCCAGTTTTGGATTTATAACTTCGATTTTTCATAAAACTTTTTCCAGAAAAAAATATTTTTTTCAATGTCGTTTTTAAAACTAATAAATTATTAACTGATAGAAAATAAACAGTGAATGCACATTTGTCCACAATGATACATTACTCACTTTTGAAACAATACTTGATTCCTTTTAATTATTTTATGGGAAAAAAGACCAAATATAACTAATAATACTAAGTATAAAGGATCTGTCTCAAATAAATAGTACAGAAAGAGGGGGGGGTGGGGTGGGAGATTGACCATAGCAATCTATCCGGTTGCAGCTTTTATTATTTCAACCTGTTATGGGTAGCAGCATTGTTTGAGTTTGTACTAGTTTTACAACTGCAATCCAGTGCATGTTCACGTGGCAGTAATTGCGGGACGTATTTCCCCCCTCAATTATGGCCGTGTTAAAAAAAAATAATAAAAAGTGGGGCTGGCGGGGGCCGGCTTTCAAAAAGGGCAGTCTTCTTGCTACTTTTCCATAAAAGCCAGATTTGTGGAGTACATGACTAAAATTTTTCCTGTAATCAGAATATCCCACCTGAGCTGTGGATTTCTGCAGCTCCTCCAGTGACCCTGGGCATCTTGGCTGCTTCTCAAATTAGTGCTGGGCTATCAGTTTTAGCAGTTGTAATATAGTCCTTCCTTTTAAGGATAATGGAGTGCTTCAGATGTTCAGAGCTTGGGCTATATAAAAAAATCTAACCCTGCAATACACTTTGCCACAATTTTATACCTGAGCTGTCTGTTGTGTTCTTTTGTTTTCATGCTGCTGTTTTTTCATTAATGTTTTCCAACAAACCTCTGTTGTCTTTACAAAACAGCTGTACTTAAAGGGAAGCTGTCACATAGATTATGCCCCCCTTGCTGAGGACAGCACAAGCTAGTGACAGACATGCTGTTTCCTGCGCCGTGTCCCTTATTCTGTAAGATGCTGTAGTTTTCGAGTATTTAGTGCTCAAATCTGTAGTTTTCAGCCAGAAAAGTCATAAAAAGAGTCATTTTTTTCATGCCCCGCCCACCTGAGTCTAGCCCCGCCCGCCTCAACTGATAAACCTATTACTTTGAATAGGTAGAAACATGTGAATAACTGTCAGGTGGGTGGGGGCTAGCCATTGGTGGGCGGGCTAACACCTACTCATGAATAAGTTTTTGAGAAATTAAATGCTCTAAAACTGCTGCATCTTACAAATAAGGCCTCGTTCACCACGGCTAATTTTGGCCGCTGATTGGCGCCGTACTGCTAATTACGTAATCCCACTGCTCTCATAGAGAACTGTGGATTCCGTCACTCTCCCCGCTCTGCGAATCCGCCGCGGGGGAGAAAGTGACATGCACATTATTTAAGGCGTGGACGCCCGTAACAATGCTTGTCTATGGGCCGGGGGGGGGGGGGGCGGTGCCCCCGCCGTGCTCCCGGGCCCGCCCCCTCCCGCCCCTTTTCACGGCGATTGTGAGCGAATCCGGCTTTACAAATCCTCAGAATAAGCCGGTGACACGGCCTAAAGACACAGTGCTGGGAACAGCAGGTCCCGACCTAGCTTTTTGCCCATCCTCAGCCCGGGGGGGGCAAAACCTAGGACAGTTTCTCTTTTAAACTGTAGTGAATAAATTCATACAGAGAATCTATTTACTAATTAGGGCTTTTAAAAGGGAATTTGGGCACACGCATTTTATTTACGGATCAAAAATACAAGGGGGTGAATACAAATGCAACCCCCACTTCAGTTTTTTTAAAATTTTCAAACTTTGGAAGAAAAGTATCTTTTTTTTACACTTTTTCAAAAATCCTTTTTTTTACATTTAAGTTTGTGGCCGTAATTTTTAAAAAATGAGCTTTAGTTTTAACGGGGTTTTGAAAATTTTTCATCCCGCTAAAATCAAAAACCCTTTAAATTAGGTTTTTCCCCATTTTTCCCTTTGTTTTATGCTGTTAGTTTGATTCTTGAAAAGAAGAAGGGGAAAAATTCCCCATACTAGAAAAAGTCATAAACTTTCCCGCATGTATTACAAAAAAATTTAAAAAATTTCCGGTCAATTAACATGAAGCTCGCAAATGGGAACCCAAAATAGCCCCAAAGAAACCTTATTGCAAAATTTTAAATGCCCGCCCCCAAGTCCACCACATCCTTTTCCCTTTCAAATAAAATATTTTTCCCCCGTATTAAGAAGCTTTTTGATTAATGTTTTTTTTGGAAATTTTTTTAGTCCTATCAGTTTTTTCCTCCTTGGTCTCTCAGTAATCTGCAGTCAGTTGTGGTTGCCCTTTCCCGTTTATACCCCTGGGCCTAGTATTTTTCCCGTATTTATTTGGGTTAAAAATTAAAAAAATTTTTTTCCTGCCAAAAAAAGATTAAAGAGGCGCAAAGCCCCAAAAAATATAATTAAATGTGCATGGAGTTTTTTACAAACACTGAGGAAATTGGTATTTTTTGTTTTGCAAAAGGTTTTTAATCTAAGACCAGAAGCAGATCCTAAATGGACAAAACATACAGTGTTGTAAAAATCCCCCAGAGAAATTGGGTTTATAACTAGTAAAAAGGGGTTGGAACTGGGTTTAATGCAATTTTCTCAATATACAGTATAAAAGCAATCATACAGCAAACCTTCACATAAAGGGGTATTATAGCCAAAAAGTTGGGTAAATTAAATGTTAAAAGCTTGGAAAGGGGGCCAATCCATGCCCTTTTGTGAGATCTAAAATGTGGCCCACGTGCCAGGGGCGCCCATCAGAAAATTTTAGGGGGCCCCCCAAAAAAGCTGGGAAACATCTGGGGCCCCCCCCTCAACCGCCCCCCTCTGCCCCAAACCCCGCCCCTCTCAACCCGGGCACTCAAACCCCCAGGGAAAAAAGGGGCCCAAACACAAATGGAACCCCCGCGGGGGGTTTAGAGAGACCCAAAAAAGCTGGGGTTTCCGGGGGGGGGGGGTGTGTGGCCCTTTAGAGAAAACTCCACACACCCAGGGTCCGGGGTTTGGGGGGGTGTGGCTTTAGAGAGGACCTCCCCCACAGCTGGGGTCCCGGGGGGGGGGGGGGGTGGGGTGGCTTTGAGAATCCACAAAAACTTTTGGGTCCGGGGGGGGGGGTGTGGGGGATTCAGAGAGAACCCCCACACAAATGGGGTCCGGGGGTTGGGGGGTGTGTGGCCTTAAGAAGACTCCACAAAAGGCTGGGGTTCCCGGGGTGGGGGTGTGTGGGGTTCAAAAAGAACTCCAAAACACTGGGAGGGCCCGGGGTGGGGGGGGGGGTGTGGCTTTTTTGAGAGAATCCCAAAGTTTGGGGTCCGGGGTGGGGGTATGTGGCTTCAGAGAGACTCCAAAAACAGCTGGGGTCCGGGGGGGGGGGGTGTGTTTGGCCCTTCAAGGGGAAAACCCAAACAGCCCGGGGGCCGGGGGTTTTGGGGGGGGGGTGGGGCTTTTTAAAAAGACCCCAAACGCCTGGGGTTTCCCAAGGGGGGCCTTAAAAGGGGCCCCATTGAAGTCCTCCTGGGTCCCAGTGTGTGGTGGCTTTTCTTTTAAAACCCACCCCCCGTTCCCCACTGTGTGGGGGGGCCCCCCGTGCAAAACCCTCCTCCCGGGTCCCCAAACCCGTGAGGGGGGTTCCCCCTTTACCCCTGGTCCCCAGCCCGTGTGGGGCCCCTCTGAAAACCCCCCCCGGGGGCCCCAGCGTGAGGGGTCCCACTGACCCCTGGTCATCCAGAAGTGTTTGGGGCATCCTCCCAAAAAACCCCCCCTGGATCCCAGCTGGTTTTGGCCCCCCCCCCCGGGGTCTGGAGGGGGGGCCCACACAGGGGCCCCAACACAAATGGGACCCCGGGGCAATTTGGGGGAAACCCTCCAAAAGCTGGAGACCAGGGGGGGGTTTTAAAAGGAGGGCCCCCCAACCCGCTGGGGAAACCAAAGGGGGGGCTTCAGGGGGCTCCTCATAGCTGGGACCTTTGGGGGCCCTTTAGTGGGACTGGTTAAAACTTGGGGGGCCCCTGGGGGGGCTTCATGCGGAAAAATTAAGCGGGGACCCCGAGTGGGCTTCAGTGGGGTCTCAAAAAAGCTGGGTCCCAGAAAGGGACCCTTTTAGATGGACCCACAAAGCGGTACCCAAAAAGGGGGGTTTCCCTGGGGCCCCCTTCGAATCCCCCTGGGCCCCAGACATGGAAAGGGCCCCTCTGAAGCCCACTCTTTGGGGCCCACTGTGTTGGAACCCCTCTGGAAAATCCCCTTTTTGGGGCCCAGGCTGTGTTAAACCCACTGAAGCCCCCTTTCCCAAAAACCCCGTGAGGGCCCCCACAAAAAACACTTCAGAGGCCAGTTCACAGAGTGGGGGGCTTTCGTGCGCTTTTAAAAAGAGCCCCGTCAGTACCTTTAAAATTAAACTGCTTACAGCAGAGGGCCCGACACTTTTCTTGCTTTCCGCTGCCGCGCGCCCCCCCCCCGCAGCCCCCGTTATTGGGGCCGGCCCCCCGCCTCCCTCTTTCTTGCCTTTCAGGGGGGATGCCTTTTACCCAAATTTTTTAAATTTGTGAAGACCCCCCCCCACAGGCCAAAAGGGGAGAGCGGGGGGGGGCCGGCCCCCACTAAAAGGCTGCCGGGAGGGCGACAAGGAAAAACAAGTAAGTGTCAGTTTCTGCTGACTGAGCCCCTCCTGTGCAGTGGGCCGGCCCCTTCCTTTTCACACCCCCTTTAGCCGCACGGACCCCGCCCCCCGCCACCCGCTGAGGACCGACGGACCCCGCTCCTCCCACCCCCTCTTAAAACGCAAGGGCCCCCCGCTCCTCCCAAACCCGCTGAGGGGCCCCACAGACCCCACTCCTCCCCCCCCTGAGAGAAAGGGCCCCGGGGCCCCCCAAACTGCTGAGCCAAACGGGCCCCAGCGGGAAGCAACCCAGGGGGGCTTTTGTTTCAAACCAGGGATGAATAATTTGTGGAAAAAAGGGGGCTTTTGCCTTGCTGGGGGCCCCCTTTGGGTTTAAACCGGGGCCCCCTTACGGCCCAAGTTCCCCCCCTGTAATGCCTTTATGGGCCCGGGCCCTTTCTCCCAGTGTCAAATTCCCTTTTTTTCCAAATGGTCTCAAGGACAATACCCGGGTTTTTTTGTCAAGTGTGGTCCAACCACTACAAACCCTACTGGTCATTAAAGTAAAAAGGACTTCTGGGGGTTCCAACAAGGGAGAGAAACTCTGAAACATTTAGCAACCCTGACCCTTAATTTAAAGCCATTAAAATTTTGGCACTGACTGGCTGTGACAGGGCATTGAGTTGGGTTTCCCCAAAATAGGGGGTTAAACCCGCCACTTAAAGCATGTCTCAAAAGGAATTTTTGGCAAGAAAGGGCCCCTGACAAGCTTCTGCCCCCACAAAAAATAAAGTTTTTCCCGGCAAAGTTAGTGGCCAAAACCAAAAATTAAAAAGGGTTTTCCCCAACCCCGCCCCTTTTTTTCCTGAGACACAAAGCCCGTTTTTACACTCACCTGGTGGGAAAAACCCGGTGGGTTTTTAAAGCATTTTTTAGCATATATAGCGTCTTGTAAAAAAACTTTGTTCATTTCATGACAAGTGCCGGGGATGTTACTCCTCAGTAAACAAAAAGGTTTAAATGGCTGTGGGGTACTGAAAAAAATGGCGTTTTTGTAAACTTGTTGGTGATAATTTTTTTTTTCTCCGACTGGGCCCATCCTTTCCCTGGGGACGTTGCCCCCCTGTAGCCCCCCAAAAAAAACAGTTAACCAGGGGGTATTTGGGCCGGTAACCAGGTAACCCTGGGGAAAAACCCGTGTGCCAAAATAAAATTTTTAACTTTTCAAAATAAAGAAAAAAACTACTGACCAATTTTATTTAGAAAATTGTCTTCAATTACCTTCCCCCTCAAAGCCCGAAAAACTAAAACTTTAAAAATGGGTAAAAAAAACCCCTTTTAATGTTTCTGCCCAAAAAGGCAAACAAACCCCTGTTCTTTAAATTTTGAAAATTTATGGGTTATGGGGAAAGATTCCTCCGGCTTTCAGGAGACTCCAGAATTTAACACATTTCAAAAATTCATTAAGCAAACTTTTAAGGAACAGTACAAAGCCCCATGTAAACTAGACTGGAAAAGCGTAAACGTGGGATAAACAAAGGGAAAATGCATGGAAAAAGGGCTTTTGCCCCGGGTTTTTCCCGGCTTAAATTTGTTCCAAAAAGCCCGTCGAACCCCGGGTTTTATAAAATGTTTGAACGTTTGCCCTTCCAAATTTGGCCTTTAAACGGCGCCAGGTCCGAAAAACTTTTGGGGAAATGGGCCCCCAAAAATTTTGGGCCCTTTGGGGGGATTTGCACCACATTCGGGGGATTTAAAAACAACATTTATGAATGGGTTTTAATTTTTAAAAACCTAGGGTTTCATAACTGTTAGATAACACCCCGACCAGGGTTTAAAGGGGGTTTTTCTGCAGCCTTTAAAAGTTTGGGAGCGTTTTCCAAAAACCTACCTTTCATAAATTTGGGGCTTTTTTGTTTTCCCCTTCTTTGGGGTCTTTGGGCCTTTTATTTTTTGGGGTGTTTTTATTGTTTTTAAAAAAATTTCCCGATTTTTTTTGTATAAGTGCCCCCTTTATAAAAGGCTTCCAGCCCTTTAAAAGGGGAAACTATTTTTCCATAAATTTTTTTAAACCAAGTTAAAACAATACTAAATTTCCCTATTTGTTTTTTCTTAACTGGTTTTTTTTTTTTAAAACCCAGATTTTTTTAATTATGTTCCCTATATGAAATTATTTTTGGGGAAAAAACCATCTTCCTGAGCTGCCTTTTTTTCAACAATTTGAAGGAAAGGGCGGAGAAACCCCTAGTCAGGGAGTTTTGTCCGCCCTTCTTAAAGGTTGCCTCCCAAAATGGAAATGTTAATTGAAATTTTTCAATAAAAAAACCAAGAAGCCTAATAAACCCATAAGCAGAAGGGGTTCGGGTCCAAAAAAATAAACTGAATTTTCTTTTGCCCTTTAGCCCAACCTTGGAAAGATTTTCATCCAATGTCCATCTGGACCGAGACCTGAGAAAAACTTTAATGGGGCAGAAAAAAAAAAAATTTTTTGAAAAAAGCACAAAAATCTATTGTAGAAACTGGGGGGTTTCATACCCTTCCGGGAAATTTCCTTTTTTTTTGTTTTTTTTTTTAAAAATTTCCCCATCATACCCCCCCCCAAAGAAGGGTTTTGAAGCGCTCTTTTGCAATTAAAAGGGCTTTATAGAAATTTTTCCAAAAACAATTAAAAAAAACCCATAATTTAATGTGGGGCTAAAACAAACCCAAACCAAAGGTCAGGGAAAGTAAATCATTAAACACCTAAACGAACCCCGACCCCAACACTTAAAATTAAAAAACCCGAAAAAAACTTTTTTTAAAAATCCAATAATAAAATCCCATAAAAAATGGCCCAAAAAACATGCCCCCAAAACGTGTTTAAAAAACAACGCCCAAGCACCAAATGGGATAGTTAAAATCCAAAACCCCCCCCCGGCGCGCAAATTTGCATTAAAAGCTTTAGTCCCCGGCCCCAAGCCCCTTTAAGGCGAAACGCGCCGGGCGGGGGGCCCTGGGTTTCTAACCTTTGATAAAACCGGGGGGGGGGGGGGGGTGGGAGGGGGGGGTTAAAATTTTCATGCCAACTTTGATTTTATTAAAATTTTGG
This sequence comes from Phyllomedusa bahiana, assembly GCA_025379985.1. Taxonomy (NCBI): domain Eukaryota; kingdom Metazoa; phylum Chordata; class Amphibia; order Anura; family Hylidae; genus Phyllomedusa; species Phyllomedusa bahiana. Next base: position 64,359 of record JAODAL010020749.1, read on the forward strand.
GATCAACGCCGTTTTCCCAATTCTGGTTTTACATTTTGATAAAAATAAATTTTTTATTAATTTTTTATGTAAGGGCCTTATTGGGGTTAAAAATTTTTGGTATTTGTTATATCCCATAATATTTTTGGGGGCAGCCAAGTTTTTATGTACACGCCCTTTGTTCCCTTTTTAATTGGCCCATTTTTTTTAAAAGAAATTTTTTTTATTGGATATTAAAACAATTTTTAAAAACCCCGTTTTTAAAAACAAAGTCTGGCCTATCCCCAAATAAATGTAGTAACATGAAAGGGGAAAAAATTCTTAAAAAAATGACTTATTTGGGGTTTAACTCCCTCTTTTTTGGGTTAAAAAATAATTTTTTTTAAAAATTTTTTTACCTATGGGGTTTTTTTTTTTAAATTTTCCTTATCACTTTCCCAATAAATTTTTAAAAAAAATCCTGCGTTTTCACTTAAAAACCACTTGGCCAATAAATATTTTTAGGGCCCTTCCCGTTCTGTAGAGAAAGCCTTTCCGTATCCCGCCCCATTTTTTAGTACAAAAACGGGTTAAAACGAAGGGGGCCCCCAATTGTATAGATAACAAAAAGGATCCCCCCATTCACAATAGGGGATGGGAAAAGCTTTCCCCCTCTCCCACCCCGCACCCCACTTATTTCCAGCCTCACAGGGCATAGACTAGAAAAACTTTTCCCAAGGAAAGGTTTAAAGGGGCTGGGTCCATTTACCCGGTTCCCAAAGTTTTTTGAAGCCGCCCCTTGCCCCGTAAAGCGTCTCTCTAAAAGTCCCGGTTTAAAAACAGTGCAAGGCCCAAAAAACTGTCCCCACAATAATAAAACAGACAAATTTTAAATTTAAAAACCTACAAATTTTGAAAAAAAAAAATGGCAAAAAAAGAAAAGAATTTTTTGGATCAAAGGGTTTTTGATTTAATAAGTAAAAAAATAAAAAAAATTTGGGACAGATTCCCTTTTTAAAAACAGAAGGGAAAAGATTTACCCCCTGGGGGGCCCCTATCTATTTTTTTGATCAAAAATTTTTGAAAAAAAAGGCCTTTTAAAATTGTTTTGGGGGAAAAAGTATAATGAATAAGTATAGGGCTACAGTTCTTGGGAAAAAAGGGAAAAATACTTTTTTACATAATAATGAAAATTTAAATGGCCCTTTTTGGGATTTTTATAGTTTTGATATATACTTTAAACTTTGTTCAACTTCTGCCCCCCCAAATTCTATAAGTAAATATTTGTTTTTTGCCCGGAAAACTGGTTTTAAAGGGCCAACCCACTTTGTGAGCTGTATCGCCCAAACTTGGGGAAAAAAAAGTTTAAAATTTAAACCCCCCAAAGCTTTCTGCCCCAAAAGTCTTAAATTTAAAAATTTCACCATATTTATAGGAGTCAAGAAACTGCACCCGTCATTTTAAACTTTTAAAATTCAAGTGCAAATAAAGGGGGATGAAACAGGCCCAAAACTTTTTGGTGTAATAAAAACGGGGAAACTTCCTTTCATTTAAGTACTACAGTCCCGTTTTAAAAACTACATTTTATGATAGCCTTTAGAAAGGGGCCTTAAACCAGGGGAAGACCCGGGGCCCAAAAAACAAAATTTTTTGGTTGGGGAACCCCCCCCTTTGCCCAAACCTTCCCCCCAAATTTACCAGGACATGGAGTTAATAAATTTTAAAATAAAGGGGCAAATACCCCACCATACATAACCCAAACTTTCGGTACCAAACAAAATTCCCCCCTTTTTACCAAGCCCAAAATTACTGATTTAAAACCCCCAAATTTTCATAGGAACCTGATTATTTCCGCCCGAACGGGCCACAAAGTTTACGGGAAAAATTTTCCCCACACTATTACTGATCATAAAAAAAAAGACCCAAAAGTACTGCCCCCTACATGACCCATTTTAAATGGGGATTTACTAGTGTAAAAACAGGCCCCTGCTGAAAATAAATTTTAAACCCCCCATAAAGTGCCCAAAATTTTGGGGGTATTTTAAAAATTGTTTACAGGGCCCCCTGCAGACTGTATATAACCACCCATTACCTTAAAAAAGGGGGTTTTTTTTTGTGTAACCAGGCTCTGCGCCCGTTATATAAAAACCATACAGTGACCATATAGGGACTAGACACCAAAATGTACACCGACTCTGCAGACATTTAAAAGGGTTTAAAATGTAGGTTTTAAATTGTGAATCACAAGGTGACGTTTCTTGACGAGTCGTTGACTTCCCCTTTTTGTTCTGCATTCGGGGCCAACCCCCCATGTTTTCGCCCCAACACTTGTCCCCAAAAAAACAAAATTTAGAAAAATTTAAAACCCCCAAATCCCCCCCCCCCCAACCCACAAAATTTCCCCCCCCCCCCTCCCCCCTTTTCCCCGCCCCCCCCCCCCGGGCCCCCCTTTTGGTATATGGGGTCCATTTAGGCCAGGCATTGGGTTTTGATAGGCCTATATTTGGGGCCCCCCGATAAACCCCGGTTTAGGGGAGGCAAAAGGGTCCCCCATATAGGGAGGCCCCGGGTTTTTGGTATATATTAGGGGCCCCCTATAGGCAGTCAAGCCCGAGTTTTAGGTTTGCTATAGGGCCCCCTATTGGGTAGGCCCAAAAGTTTAGGTTGCTATAGGGCCCCATAAAAGATAGGCAGGCAGGGATAAGGGGCCACAAAAAGGTAGGAAGGGAGAGTTTTTTTAGGGGGCCCTAAAGGGGACCCCAATATTTTTGAAGGGGCCCCGGGGGTTGGGGGTGGGGCCCCATAGGGGCCCCCATAAACAGGTCAAAGGAAAGGGATAAGGTAGGGTATTTTGGGCCATTTTATATAGGCAGGGTTTGTAAAATTTAATAGGGGTTTTTATATATATAGGGAGGGAGGGGGACCCCCCCCCCCCCCCCCAAAGGTAGGCCCCAAATGGGGGTACATAAAAGGCCAGGCGAGCTTTAAAGGGCTAGATAAAAGGCAGGGGCAAAAAGGGTTCATATATATAGGGGAAAGGCCAAAAAACATAGGGGCTGGGATATTTGGCAAACCCGGGGTTTTAACGGGCCCTATATAAAAAAGGGAACAGGGGGATAGGGGGGAATATATAGGCCCGGGGCGGGCTATAGGGGCCAATATATGGGCAGGCAGGGCTATAGGGGCCAATATATGGGAAGGCAGGGCTATAGGGGCAAATATATAGGCAGACAGGGCTATAGGGGCAATTAGGTAGGCAGGGCTATAGGGGCAAATATATAGGCAGGCAGGGCTATAGGGGCAAATATACAGGCAGGCAGAGCTATAGGGGCAAATATACAGACAGGCAGGGCTATAGGGGCAAATATATAGGCAGGGGGCTTGTCTCTCACTCCCTTGATGTGACCGTGCAGCCAGCTGGCCAGTCTGTGCTCGGTGCGGGCCGCGCGATGATGTGACATCATTGCGCAGCCCACGTCAGCACTGTGGCCCGGCGCAGGCTAATTAGCACAGCGGAGGCGCTCTGCTCTGCTAATACCGGCCAGTCCTGCCTTTGAGCGCTCGGGCCAGAGGGCCGGAGAGTTCAGAGGTAGGAAGCGCTGGGCCCCGCGGCTCCGCGTCCGCCACCAGTGAACTAGTATGTTCCCTGCCGGTAGGTGCAGGAGCCGAACCACCGAGGTTGCAGATGTGGTAGCGGCTGCCCCGGGGCACAGGCCCCCTAAGAGCACTTGCCTCGGGGCAACTGCTACGTCTCCTTCCCCGGTAGTTACGCCCCTGGCCTTTAGTCATCATCCATATAATCAGTTGTCTTATTTGGTCATTTCATTGACATTACAGTCATAAGAATGAGATAATGAATGGGACTGGTGATATTAGTTATCTAATTCAGTTTTTTACTTTTTTTTTCCATTTACTTACATTTTTTGAAAAATTGGACATTGCACACAGTTGGTAAGATTAACAATAGCAATAACTGCAAACAAAAAAGTGTACATGCCTTGTACCACATTTATTTTGTTTTAGACACTTAAATGACTAGCTTGACAAGGGGGCCTGGCTTATCATCCAATATTATGGGCCACATGTATGAAAATTGTCTATGTCTAAAACTCACTTTGTTGCCCATAACAACCAATCAGAACATCTCTCTCATTTCATATGGTGCTCTGAAAAAATGAGAGGGGCGCTCTGATGTGGGAAAAAAAGTGAGTTTTAAACCTAAACAGTTTTCATACATGTGGCCCTATGAGTTGACATTTTGGTGCAATTATTGCCATAAACTAATCCAAACCTAATAGGTGGGATAAATAGGTGCCAATTTTATCATAGAGCATTGATCACACTAGTCTAATATTACA
>JAODAL010020750.1:0-68672 GCA_025379985.1 Phyllomedusa bahiana
CTGCTGCCCTGTCTCTAAAAATAATAGAGGACTCTGTCCCCCTGTGTGTAATGAAAATGAGGGACTCTCCGCCCCCGTGCTCTAATAAAAATAATGACTCTGCTGCCCCCTTCTAAAAAAAAAAAAAGACTCTGCTACCCTGTCCTCTAAAAATAAGGGTGACCTGCCCCCCTTTTTTAATAATTAAAATACTCTGCTGCCCCTGGCTCTAATAATAATGAGGACTCTGTGACCTGCCCTCTAATAATAATGGGATGACTCTGCCGACCCTGTTCTCTAATAATAATAAAATGACTCTGCTGACCCTGTGTTCTAATAATAATAAGAGGACTCTGCTGACCCTTCTCTAATGATAATGAGAGGACTCTGCTGACCCTATGCTCTAATAATGACAATAATAAAATGACTCCGCTGATGACTAAAGATAATGACATAATTTTAATGGCTATGTCTTCTAAAAAGAATGAGACGACTCTGCTGACCTTGTCCTCAGATGAGAATGTGATTAGATAACTCTGCTGACTCAAATCTATGTTGATAATGCAATGGCTCTGCACCTTATAATGGTGAGGAGATGGCTCTGCTTACGCTTTCCTCTTAGGGTCTGTCCCCATGACACTCGTTTCCAGTCAGAAATCCACACAGACTCAGATTTCAAAAATCATGAAAAACTGACTGTAAACCATCCCCATAGACCACACGACTATCTATTGACCAATGTATTTAGGAAAACGTCTTAATTTAACTGTCCCTTATGTTGAAAGCAAATATTTGTAGTGAAAAAACAGTTTTAAATTTTAACTTATGTTACTTTTTCTAAATTATGTTTGTATGTTTATTTTTATTTTCTTTAGGTTAGAAATATACTTTTTTTTCTAGATATTTATACTTATCGTCTATTTTATGTGTTATTTTACATATATATTTCTAACTCATTTATATTGTTTATTTTGTTCTTTTTTATGTGTTATTTTCTTTTTATATTTGATTATTATTCATTCATTCATTCATTCATGTTCATTCATATATGTTACCACATATATCATTACTTTTCATTTTCTTTTGTTAAATGTTGATTTGTTACCTTTTTAAAATTATGTTTCTATTAATTTCATTTGATCTATTTTTATTTTCTTTTGTTTATTTAGAAATATATTTAATATTTTTCTATGTATTTATATATTTATACTACTTATAGCCTATGTTGTTTTATTTTATGTTATTTTACTTAAAATTTCATCTTATTCATTAAGTTTATCTTGTTCTATTTCATGTTATTTTTTTATATATATTGATTGATTCATTCCATCGTTATGTTCACCTTCAATATGTTACCTTATGTTATCTGATTATACCTTTATGTTAAATGTTCATTTTTGTTTAAATTGTTATTTATTAATTTCATTTGATCTATTTTTTATTTTCTTAAGTTGATATAGAAATGTATTTAATATTGTTTCTATTTATCTATGTATCCTTATAGCCTACGTTGCTTATTTTATGTGTTATTTTACTTATACATTTACAGCTTGTTTATTTAGTTTATTACATTTTAGTTTCTGTGTTATTTAATTTATGTATTTATTGATTGGTTTATTCACTGGTTTATGTTCATTGGGCTCTGAATAAGGAAAAAAAAAAAAAACCCGTCTGGCACATTTTGGAAATAACATCTAATAAAGTAATGCTTTCAACTGTAAAGTACTAATTTCCTATAACGCCAACGTGTTCTAAACCATTGAAAACTTGCTGTGTATTTTTTGGGAACGAACCCGCAAGGTCAACAGAAAATATAATTTTATACAGCTCAGCATATCCTTTTTTAAGAGGACAATAAAACTTCAAAATTCTGAAATTTTAAGCTATAAGGTACACTTTCCATTCCACTCGACGCCCCCTAGGCGAATAAGTAATCAATGTCTTATAAGCACAGTTAGCAATTTTGAGTTTTCGAGTGATTTATGCCTTCACAACACTTAGGTGATCATGTGACTTTGCCAAAAAAACTATTACACCCGTGGAACCGTTTCTTTATTTTCCAGATTTTGTTAAACCCTCTGTCTTATTACATGATTAAAACCAGCTGAGAGAGAATGGAAACCGTATAGGCGCCACAATGTAATGCGCTTAACCAAAGGCACCCCCCAAGGTTCTTCAGCATTTTTTTTTATTATTATTTTAGTGTTATCTCAACCACATGTTCATGTGTATACAATTTTTTTTTAGAGACAATAAATATATGCTGAAAACCAGGCTATGAAATATTTGGCCTCCCAAAATAATTACACAGCATGAAGTAGCTAAGGAAAACCCATCAAAATGATTGTGCACCTATTGGGTCCATTTTCTTCATCTAAATTCTACTCTGGTTTATGTCTTAAAGCCAACAACCCTCCTCGTTGATGCTAAGAAAGGTTTGTCCCATTTGCCCCCTAATACCTTTCCTACAGGGCATCTAGGCAAGCAACAATCCCCATCCCTAAAGAATAGCATGGAATCAAAAAGGAATCTGGACTCAACTAATGACATCCTTGACTTTTCAGTCCTATAAATCATGATATACATGTGTCCTTTCCTTTTGGCTTAACCCCAGTTTGGACCTTCCTGAGCCCCATTTTCGAAATCTGTGTCACTTTCTGTGGGAATAACTTTTTGATACTTCCCCTTATAAGTGATTAAGAGAATGTTTTAAAATTATTGTGCACCTATTTTGTCAATTTTCTTCATCTAAATTCTACTCTGGTTTATGTTTTTAAGTTCCAATACCCGCATCGAGCTTTACAAATTTGCCCTTTACCTATACTTCCTAAGGGGCATCTGGCAGAGAATCACATCCCAAAAAGAAATATCACGGAACAAAAAGGACTCTCTGGAACTCAATAGACTGACCATACTAGTGACTTTTCAGTCCTATAAATAATGTACTTATCGTGTTCTTTTACTTTGCTTCACCCACATTTTGGAGAACCTCCGTTAGCCCCATTATAAAATTGGCTTCACTTTCTGTGGGAATAACTTTTTGATACTTTCCCTTATAAATGATTCAGAGAATGTTTCTAAATTATTGTGCACCTACTGTGTCGATTTCTTATACATGCTAAATTCAGCGTCTGGTTATGTTTTAAAAAAGCTCCAATCACCCTCTTCAAAGCCTTAGAAAAATTTGAGCCCATCTTGCCTAATTACTTCTTGGGCAGTTTTGGCAGGAATCCACATCCTAAAGACATAGTATAGGAAACACAAAACATCAAAAAGTAATACTTGGACTCACCTAATGAGATCCTTGACTTTTCAGTCCTATAAATCATGATACATATGTGTTCTTTACTTTTGGCTTAACCCCAGTTTGGACCCTCCTTAGCCCCATTTTTGAAATTGGCTTCACTTTCTGTGGGAATAACTTTTTGATACTTTCCCTTATAAATGATTCAGAGAATGTTTCTAAATTAGCCTAATCAGCTTTTTTTTCTTATTATTATTTTATTGTTATCTTAACCACATGTTTATGTGTATACAATTTTTTTAGAGGCAATAAATATATACTGAAAACCAGGCTATGAAATATTTTGCCTCCCAAAGCATGAAGTAGCTAAGGAAAACCTATAAAAAAATTATTGTGCACCTATTGTTTCGATTTTCTTCATCTAAGTTCTGCTCTGGTTTATATTTTAAAGCTCCAATCCTCTCTTCAAGCCTTAGAAATGTGCCCTTTGCCTATTACTTCCTATGGGGCATCTGGCAGAGAATCCCCATCTATAGAAAGAATAAAATTGAATACAAAAGGGATCTGGATTCAACTAAGGACATCCTTGACCTTTCAGTCCTATAAATCATAATACAGATGTGTCCTTTCCTTTTGGTTTAAACCCAGTTTGGACCATCCTGAGCCCCTTTTTTGAAATCTGTGTCACTTTTTGTGGGAATAACTTTTTGATCACTTTTCCACTTATCGAGATTCAGACAGAAGAATTTTTCCCCCATGATACATTGTGCTTGTTTACTTGTGGAAAATATCAAAATGTTGTGAAAATTTGGATATATTTGCCATTTTCAAAGATCAAAAATGTATGTGCATAAGACAGATAGTTACATCACACAACATAGTTTATAGTTAGCATTTGCCATATGTGTACTGTACATTGGCATCATTTTTATGACATTAGGGGAATTAGAAATGTTGTAGTAATTTTTCACATTTTCAAGGGCATAGATGGCATGTTGATGTCACGAGCAACCAGGAAGCCTTTGTTAGGCTTCCCGGTTTGCTATGAAGGCATGTGAACATATGGACAAACCCCACCAATCATGCCGTGTGTTGAGAGCTTATAACAGGTACGGAGGGAAATTCGTGCAGCTCTATAGGTTGACAGAGCATGGAGCCAGCTGTGCTATACAGTTGGTTCCATGCTCCGATCTTGCGGGCTCTGCTTATGAGCCCACGTATTGGACGTATTGGTACGTCCATTCGCGGGAACACCTTCCCAAACAAAACATACCCATACATCCAATGTTGGAAAGGGGTGACGAGATCCTAAATCCAGCGACACAAGATGACCAGCTTTGCAAAAAACGTATAATTTGGCTGTACTCCATCGGGAGTTGTTTATGCTTTATGTGTCTACATATGACTGAGATGTGAAAAGCATCCTGTTGATTTTTTTGCTACCATGTTGCAATATTGTATTGAAAATTTATATTTGTTACTTTCCTGCCAATTCATCCTCTCCTGCTTGCTAGCTCAGCAGACGTTTCTATGTTATCTCTGTCTTCTGTTGTATTTGGAGTAGTTGCATGGAAACTTATCTACTATGTTTCTATCTTACTATCACTGCCGGTCTCCTCTCTACTGCTACTGCTCTTCACTGCATGAATATGCTTCTCCTGGCCTCCTGCATGTCTTCATATCTTGCTCATGGCTTTCTTCTGCATAGCACCTATGTTGGCTCTCTGCCTCTCAAAGTGTCAGTGTATGATGAAGTTCTTTTTTCCCAGCCAACATCCTCTCATCCCAAGCTCACATTGCTTTTTGCCAGAGTAATAGTATTTCTAGTTTGATGAATATGCAAAAGTGTATCTTATGGGTTTGTATGAATGCAACGAAGAACTGACCCAACTCATTTCCAGACAATGTCTGCCTATCTGACCTCCTAACTGCTTACAATTTCAAGAGAACTCCACCTGCCCTGACCTTCTGTCCATCTACCATCAGTGAGGACCTCCCATGATTGAGTCTGTGCATTAACTCCATCTGACCTGACCTTTGTCTGTCTTTGACTACTATGGCCAGCAAACTGAGGGTAGTGACCCGTGGTTTCCCGTAGCAAAGTCCTGATGCTTAAATAAGTATTTTATTTCGTCCCCTCAGTTTATCCTTAAGTCGTAGTTTTAGCCATGTCCTGACTAAGTCCAAGCGTGCAACCTACGCTGGTTTTTCCTGGAAAAAAAACAAAAGGGTCTGGAGCTTCATAAAACCTTGACAATTTTAGAAAATATTAGGAGTTGTAGTTTTACAGCGCAGAGTTCTTCAACTCCTGAGGACATCATGTGTTCTATCGGAATGTACAGGGGCTTCCGGTTATAATCCTACTGTACTCAAAACAAAAATTTTTAGGAGCTGTAGTTTTAGCCATGTCCTACAAGTCCACAGTGTCCCGATCCATAAATTCTGTTTTTCCTGGAACAGTCTTGGCTTCCTAAAACCTGCTATTCTAGAAAATATTACGAGTTGTAGTTTAAATAGTTTCCTACAAGCCCACGGTCTTCATGTTGAAAGCTAATCTTTGTAGTCTTGAGTTCAAACCCATTTAAGGTACTGACCGTCGCAGTAATTTAGGAAGATTGGTGTTGCCTGTACCCCAAGTCTGATTAGCTTCCTAAGACCTGTTTTCCTGGAAGAGTCTTGGCTTCATAAAACCTGCTATTCTAGAAAATATTAGGAGTTGTAGTTTTAGCCATGTCCTTCAAACCTGAGGTCATCATGATGTTTTATAGAAATGCATTTGGCTCCCTAAATCCAACTGTTCTCGAAAATATTAAGAGTTGTAGTTTGTAAGCCATGTCCTACAAGTCCAATTCATCATGGTGGTTTTTCGGCTGTAACAGTCTTGGCTTTATAAAACCTGCTATTCTAGAAAATATTAGGAGTTGTAGACTTAGCCATGTCTTACAGGCCTGAGGTCATCATTGTGTTTTATCAGAATGTACTTGGCTTCCTAAATCCTACGGTTCTCAAAATATTAGGAGTTGTAGTTAAAATCATGTCCTACAAGTCCAAGGTCATCATGGTGTTTTCCTGGAACAGTCTTTGCTTCATAAAACCTATTCTAGAAAATATAAAGAGTTGTAGGTTTAGCCATGTCCTGCAAGCTTGAGGTCATCATGGCGTTTTATAGAAATAGACTTGGCTCCCTAAATTCTGATCTTTCTCAAACTATTTTAGCTGAGTTCGATAGCTATATACCATGTCCTACAAGACTCAAGGTTCAAGCGATAGATGCATTCCACTTGGAACGAGTCTCTTGGCATTCAATTAAGACTCATGCTCACTTTAGAACATATTAGCGAGTTTGTAGTTTAGCCATGCCCCCCTTCAAACTGATGTCATCTCATGATTTTATCGCAACAAACTTGGCTTCCTAAATCCCACTATTCTCAAAAATATTAGGAGCTGTAGTTTTTAGGCCATGGTCTATAAGATCCAAAGGTTGGATCATAGTTTTTCCTGAACAGTCATAAGCTTCATAAAACCTGCTATTCTAGAAAATATTAGGAGTTGTAGCTTTAGCCATGTCCTACAAGTCCAAGATCATCATGATGTTTTATAGAAATAACACATGGCTCCCGTAAATCCTGCGTTCCCCTCAAAAAATATTAAGTAGTTTGTAGGTTTTTAAGCCATATCCTACAAGTCCAAGGTCATCATGGTGCTTTCCTGGAACAGTCTTGGCTTCATAAAACCTGCTAATCTAGAAAATATTAGGAGTTGTAGTGGTTTAAGACCTAAGTCTTACAGGTCCCGAGGTCTTCGATTTTGGTGGTTTTTAATATCGGCTAAAGTACCGAGCCTAAGGTCATCGTGGTGTTTTCCCGGAACGTTTCTAATGCGAGTTGCCTCACTGCTTCCATGCCACCCACATTCCCTCTTTCCAAATACTGTACCGACCGCCTGTTTTACTAGTGATCTCATCTATTAGCATGAAGCAAAAGATTCCTATATTGAACATCGACATAACAACAACATCAATCATTTCAAAGGCAAAGAACACCATCTTCCCAAATCGGTTCTTCATTCGCACCCCTTCCAATCCCACAGATTAGAAAAGACACTCCCGTTGGTTTTAATGGAAACCGCAATGGAAGAGACGAAAAAAAAATAATAATATGAGAACATCTCAGGTTCAAAAACAGCCAATGAGGGTCCCCGGGTGTAAAAATAGAGCCCTTCACCGTGTAAGCACCGGCGCAGATCGAATCCTGGATCCCCCTAGAGTCCGCAGTGTTCCCTCCGTTTTTCCTGTTTTATTTTTACCTCTGCACGGTTTGAACTTTGGATAATTTTAGATTCACAAAATGAGGAATCTCTGAACAACAGTGAGCCAAAATCCTGCCATGTTCTACAAGCCTGGATGGACGGCTCTGAGGATTTATGAGCAAGATTTTCCAGTGCTTTGCTTTACATGAGTCTTGGTTTTTTTTGGTTTTGTGCTCCTGCCCTCCCTGCAGGATGAGATTTTTAATCTCTTTGGTTCCCAGCACTAATAAAGGCTGCATGGGTTATCAGCTTCTTGAGTCCGTGCTACATTTGTAGAGTCTAGTCGTTAATCACTCATAGCTTATGTCTTAATACTTTGTACATAGTGCCCATTTATGAAAACTCAGGCTCGGACTAGCCTATAGGAGAAATAGGGAAAACTCCTTTGGGTGTCAAGTCTAAGTGGGCACCTATGTATTGTAGACCCCTGAACATGAAACGCCTGGAGCTGCTTTTCAGGGAGAAAGACAGAAAAGAGAGCAGAGGAAAGAAAGAGGCAGAGTGCTAGAATCATGTACTATAGCTGTAGGGTGGATCTCAAGAATCAAATCCACTGGTGGGCCGCAAGAATCCTCTCCACTGGTGGCCCCCAAGAATCCTCCCACTGCAGGGCCCCAAGAAATCAGCACGCAGACTGGTGAGGGGCTCCACAAGAATCCAGCTCAACTGGATTAGTTCCCCAAGATCATCTCCACTGGTGAGTCTCCAAGAATCAGCTCCACCTGTTGGTCCCCGAAGATCATCTCCCACTGAGTGCCCCAAGAAACAGCACCACTGGTCGGTCTCACGAATCAGCTCCACTGCGGTGGTGGCCCCCAAGAATCCTCATCCACTGGTGGGACCCCTCCAAGAATCAGCTCCACTGGTGGCCTCCAGAAATCAGCTCCACTCTTGTGGGACCCCAACTCAACCTGGTTTTTCTTTACTGGCTACGCAAAATAGCTTGGACTGGTCTCAACAAGGGAAGCAGGTGAAACAATACGCATGGGATCGGTGAATGTTTTTCAGGTAGTAAGGCAGAGTCATAATCGGCAGAAACGCAAGAGACATGTGCATTATCTACCAGGTACGAACTATGGGTGACCTCAGAATCAGCTCCATTGGTGTCCCAAATAATCCTGCCCACTTGATGAGGGACCCAAGAATCATCTCTAACTGAAGGCCCCAAGAATCACTCCCTTCTAAGCCCCAAAATCATCTCCACTGGGTGGCCCACCACGACTCGCTCCGTCGCACTGGTGGTGCCCAAAGAAATCATCTCCACTGATGGCACCAGAGATGTCAAAACTCCACATGATGGGCTCCAAGAAGAACAACTCCACTTGCGTCGGTCAACCCCGTAAGAATCATCTCCACTGTGGTGACCCAAGAATCAATTCCACTGGTGGCTCCCAAGACATCAACTCCACTGGTGGCCCCAAGAATCAATCTCCCACTGGCTGGGCCCCAAGAATCACTCCACTGGTGGGGCTCCAATAATAAGCTGCACTGGTGGGCTCCCAGAATCAACTCCACTGGTGGGCCCAAAAAATCAACTGCACTAGTGGATCCCAAGTCTCAACTCCACTGGTGGGGCCCAAGAATAAACACAACTTGTGGGTCTCAAGAACAACTCCATCTGTGTGAGCGCCCAGAATTCACTTGCCACTGTGGGCGGGGGCCCCGCAAAGAATCAATCTCCACTGGTGGGACCCAAGAATCAACTCCATTGGTTGCTGCCGCCAAGAATCAACCTCCACTGCGGTAAGGCCCCATGATTATGAACTCCACTGCTGGAACTCCCAAAGAACAACTCCACAGTGTGTGGCCCAAGAATCAAACTCCACTATGGCCCCCAAGAATCATCACCACTGGTGCGGTACCCAAACGAACACTTCCCACTGGTGCCCCAATAATCACTCCATTGGGTCGGGGCACGATCAGGGCGCCTTCCCCAAGAATCAACTCCACTGGTAAGACCCCCAAGAATTAACTGCACTGCTGGAGCCCAAAGAATACAACTCCACTGGTGGGCCCAAAAATCCACTCCCCCTGCTAATGGGCCCCAAGAATCATCTCACAGTGTGGGACCCAAGAATCAATCCACTGCGTGTCCCCCAAGTATCAACTCCACTGCGTTGGCTCCAAGAATCAATCTCCACTGGTGTGCCCCAAGAATCATTCTCCACTGGTGGGCCCCCAAAATCAAACTCCAATCCTTGTGGGCCCCCCAAGAATCAACCTCCACTGAGTGCGTGCCCCAAGAATCAACTTCCACTGTGATGGGCACAAGAATCAACTCCACTGAATGTCCCCCAGTTCCTCATCTCCACTGGTGGGTTCCAAAGAACTCTTCAACTCCACTGGTGGCTCCAAAGAATCAACTCCAAGTGCCCCCAAGAATCATCTCCACTGTGTGGGCCCCAAGAATCAACTCCCACTGGTGGCCGCCCAATGAATCCAACTCCACTGATGGCCCAAAGAATCATCTGCACTGGTGGCCCCAAGATTCATCTCCACAGGTGGGTCCCCAAGAATCAACTCCACTGTTGGCCCAAAGAATCATCTCCACTGGTGTGTGCCCAATAATCACACCACACGTTTTTGCTGCTAATTCAGTTATACCGACAATCCGTAGTTTGAGGCCCCATCACATAATTTCTAATGGGGCCTTCTATGAAACTTAGTTACACCCACAATGCGCTAAGCGCTTAGGCTAACCCTAAAAGCGTGACCTACTTCGGCCTTAAGGAATTTTTACAGGGCAAGTTTTGTTTCCCATTGGTGCTATTTTTGGGTATCCTTCCTAATACCCCTGTCCTGTCCACAGCCTATTTTTTTTCCGACTCAATAGTTTTTATTTTCCTTCCACGCACTTTTCAAGATCCTGTAACCTTTTTTTTTATTTTTCCATATACATAGTAATATGAGTCCTTGTTTTCTCGCAGGACAAGATGTATTTTTTAAAGATGCAACATGAAATTTGCATTGGGATATTTTTTTCTTCTAGGGTTTTCTTTCGCAATGTCCTTGAAAAATATAGGTGTTATACTATTAATAGCAAAGGAACTTTTAACGGAAGCGGCGATAAACGAATATAGACAGAACACCTGCTTATTATTAAAGTTTGTAAAATGGGGATTTTGAACTTTTAAACTTTTTTTATTATTTATTTTTAAAACTTTTTTTTAACACTTGTAGCCCCTTCCAGGATACGTGACTGCTAGGGGGCGTTATCACTTGTTGATCATTGTGCATTATGTAGATGTGTAACAAGATGGCTCTGACCCCTCTTGCTACGTGCTCAGTGTTTAACGTGGTAATTAAATAGCCGGGATCGATGCCGGAGCTGTTAACGGCAGGTGTCAGCTGTAATTCACAGTCGATGCCTCCAAGTATGGAGTAGGCTCAGTGAGTACGCCCGCTCCATAGCTCTTTCTAACTTTCTAACACATTGAGTGAAGTAAAAACACCTGTCCCGAATTTTGACCATATGTGAGAAGAGTAAGATGGAGATGGAAAGATAAATGACTTAAATCCAAAAGCAAGACATCAATAAACACCTGAACCTAACAACTAACTTCCCCTAACTTGGTCCTCAACCTCTCCCTAAAGCTGTCCCTAAAACCAGACCCCCTTGACCCGATCAATCATCTGACAATATCCCTACTAATGTCCCTCACTATGCTGGCCTAAACACCAGACACCCCTGGCTCTATCCTACCCCTGACAAATCCTTCACCAATCTAACTCACATATGCCTGCCCTCTCGACGCGACCAGACAACCCCTTGTCCTATCCTCCCCTTGACATATTCCTACCAATGTCCCTCACTATCTAGTGCCCTATCACCAGACCATCCCCTAGCTCATCCCTAGCCCTGACAATATCGCCTGACCAAATGTCCCTCACTATGCTAGCCCTATCACCAAACACCCCTAGCTCTATCCTACTCCTGACAATATCCCTACCAATGTCCCTCACTATGCTAGCCCTAACACCAGACACCCCTAGCTCTATCCTACTCCTGACAATATCCCTACCAATGTCCCTCACTATGCTAGCCCTATCACCAGACACCCCTAGCTCTATCCTACTCCTGATGATATCCCAACCAATGTCTCTCACTATGATGGCCCTAACACCAGACACCCCAAGCTCTATCCTACTCCTGAAAAAATCCCTACCAATGCCCCTAACTATGCTGGCCCTAACAACAGACACCCCTAGCTCTATCCTACTCCTGACAATATCCCTACCAATGTCCCTCACTATGCTGGCCCTAACACCAGACATCCCTGGCTCTATCCTACTCCTGACAATATCCCTACCAATGTCCCTCACTATGCTAGCCCTATCACCAGACACCCCTAGCTCTATCCTACTCCTGACAATATCCCTACCAATGTCCCTCACTATGCTAGCCCTAACACCAGACACCCCTAGCTCTATCCTACTCCTGACAATATCTCTACCAATGCCCCTTACTATGCTGGCCCTAACACCAGACACCCCTAGCTCTATCCTACTCCTGATGATATCCCTACCAATGTCTCTCACTATGCTAGCCCTAACACCAGACACCACTAGCGCTATCCTACTCCTGACAATATCCCTACCAATGCCCCTTACTATGCTGGCCCTAACACCAGACACCCCTAGCTCTATCCTACTCCTGACAATATCCCTACCAATGTCTCTCACTATGCTAGCCCTAACACCAGACACCCCTGGCTCTATCCTACTCCTGACAATATCCGTATCAATGTCCCTCACTATGCTGGCCCTAACACCAGACACCCCTAGCTTTATCCTACTTCTGACAATATCCCTACCAATGTCCCTCACTATGCTGGCCCTAACACCAGACACCCCTAGCTCTATCCTACTCCTGATGATATCCCTACCAATGTCTCTCACTATGCTAGCCCTAAAACTAGACAGCCCTGGCCCTATCCTACCCCTGACAATATCCCTACCAATGTCGCTCACTATGCTGGCCCTCACACCAGACGCCCCTGGCCCTATTCTACCCCTGACTATCTCCCTACCAGTGTCCCTCACTATGCGAGCCCTAACACTAGACACCCCTGGCCCTATCCTACCCCTGATAATATCCCTACCAATGTCCCTCACTATGCTAGCCCTAACACCAGACACTCCTGGCTCTATCCTACTCCTGATGATATCCCTACCAATGTCTCTCACTATGCTGGCCCTAACACCAGACACCACTGGCTCTATCCTACTCCTGACAATATACCTACCAATGTCCCTCACTATGCTGGCCCTAACACCAGACACCCCTGGTTCTATCATACTCCTGACAATATCCCAACCAAAGTCCCTCACTATGCCGGCCCTAACACCAGACACCCCTAGCTCCATCCTATTCCTGACGATATCCCTACCAATGTTCCTCAGTATGTTGTCCCTAACACCAGACACCCCTGGCTCTATCCTACTCTTGACAATGTCCCTACCAATGTCCCTCACTATGCTGGCCCTAACACCAGACACCCCTGGCCCTATTCTATCCCTGACATCATCGCCACCAATCTCCCTCCCTTATGCTTACCCTAACACCAGAAAACCCTGACTCTATCCTATCCCTGACATCATCCTCACCAATCTCCCTCACTATGCTGGCCCTAACACCAGATACCCTTGGCCCTATTCTACCCATGACATCATCCCCACCAATCTCCCTCACTATCCTGACACTACCCAAACAGCTCAAAGCAATCGCAGATAACGCAGGAATATAACTCCATGCAAGAGTGACACAAGAGAAAACAGAAGTAATAGAGCAGTGTTTCTCAACTCCAGTCCTCAAGGCCCACCGACAGGTAATGTTGTCAGGATCTCCCACAGAATGCACTGACAATAATGATATCACCTGTGCAATGCTGAGGAAATCCTGAAAACTTGACCTGTTGGTGGGTCTTGAGGACTGGAGTTGAGAAACACTGCAATAGACGAACAAAACTCAAATAATTGGGAAAAGATAAGTAACCAAAACAAGACTGAATGCAACAAGCTCAAAAGTCTCAATCTCTCAGGTAACACTATAGACAGCAACCAGGCACACGGTGAAAAACTGCTTTGTACAGGGTTAGCAATACACCACTCCCACATAATATAGCTCACATGTGCAGCATGGTCAGCTGACGGTCCTGAGAGTTGCTTAAGGTAGGGGGTCCTGTGGCAAACATCTCTATTCTCCATGCACCCAGCCTCCACAGACGACATGATGTCTTGTGTCACCACCACAGCCAGACATAGTAGGCCACGTCATCACTAGAGACCAGGGGCGACATGTATGTACGGGGCTGTGGAAGACGTCTGGCGTCTTTTCAGCCCAAAAACTTGTTCATCCCTGTTGGCTCTATTTTTAAACATGCGCACTCCAGTATCAGACACATTACAGAGCGCCCATGGCACTTTGTAATGCGCCAGAGATTGGGGGGGCGCTGGAGGCGGGCGCACTACAACCCTAAGAAACTACACATTTATAGCTTCAGTACGGCACATCCAGGCGCATTACTGCTGGAAAAGGTAGAGCACTTTAAAACTAGTTTAACTGAGCCAGAAGTGTCGCTTTGTAGCTAAATCTATGACCTGCTCCTAGAACAGGTTCATAGACTCAGGCGCATTCTACACTACTAATGTGCGCAAAAAAATGGCGTCCGAGCACCAAAAATCATACATGTCGACCAAGGTATATAATGTACAGTGAAGGAACAAAGACATTTTACTATGGGAGCACCAGGAAATGTGAGTATGGTGTATTTTTTTTTGTTTAATATTACTCTTTAAGGAATTGTGAATGGCAATACATAATCAAATGAGCACCAACATCCTTACATGTATGTGCAAATTTGCTGCTGCAGATGTCTATCTGTATTTATATTACACTGTTGTAGAATGTTTTTCTGCAGCAGTTGCACTGTGTGTGAACCAAAATGAGTCAAAATTAGTTTTTGCAAATCCTTTACAAATGTAATAAAAATGTTATTTTTCATCCCAAATATTCTGATAGATACTTTTGTGAAATATAAGATGTAACTCATTATCAGTACAGCATAAGTAATGTATGTACACAGTGACTGTACCAGCAGAATAGTGAGTGCAGCTCTGGAGTATAATACAGGATGTAATTCAGGATCAGTACAGGATAAGTAATGTATGTACACAGTGACTGCCCAGCAGAATAGTGAGTGCAGCTCTGGAGTATAATACAGGATGTAATCAGGAGCATTTACAGGATAAGTAATGAATGTACAGGACTGCCCCCAAAGCAGAATAGTGAGTGCAGCTCTGGAGGAAAATTACAGGATGTAACTCAGGATCAGTACAGGATAAGTAATGTATGTACACAGTGCTGTACCAGCAGAATAGTGAGTGCAGCTCTGGAGGATAATACAGGATGTAACTCAGGATCAGTACAGGATAAGTAATGTATGTTACAGTGACTGCCCAGCAAAATTTAGTGATGCAGCTCGGGAGGATAATACAGGATGTAACTCAGGATCAGTAAAGGATAAGTAATGTATGTACAGTGACTGCACCAGCAGAATAGTGGGTGCAGCTCTGGAGTATAATACAGGATGTAACTCAGGATCAGTACAGGATAAGTAATGTATGTACAGTAACTCCAACAGCAGAATAGTGAGCGCAGCTCTGGAGTATAATACAGGATGTAACTCAGGATCAGTACAGGATAAGTAATATATGTACAGTGACTGCACCAGCAGAATAGTGAGTGCAGTCTGGAGTATAATACAGGATGTAACTCAGGATCAGTATAGGATAAGTAATGTATGTACAGTGACTGCACCAGCAGAGTAGTGAGCGCATCTCTGGAGGATAATACAGGATGTAACTCAGGATCAGTACAGGATAAGTAATGTATGTACACAGTGACTGCACAAGCAGAATAGTAAGCGCAGCTCAGGAGTATAATAAACCTGATTATTGAGGTCTCACAGAATGGGGTTCAAATCTGGGGAATTAGTGGCCAGGTTAATACTTGGAAGTCTTGCTCCCACTCTTTCAACCAATTTTGGACATGTTTAGCCATGTGACATGTTGCATTGTCTTACTGAAAGACGTAGCAACCCCTGAGAAAACATAAGCATATATAGGTGTACGTTATCTACAAGGAGGGATTCATACTCAAATCAGGTGAGAGCACCTTCCACATGGATGAGGGGCCCAGAGAATGCCCTTAATACCTTCCCCAGACCATTACGCTGCCCCCACCAGCTTGTGTTCTTCCAGCAATGTTTGCAGGGTGTCTGTTCTCTGATGTTTCTTGCTTGACATGCGAATGGCCATACGTTCAATGAAGCTGAAAATTTTATTAATTGGAAAATGCAGCCCTTTGCAGTTTTTGGTATTGATGTTTTGCCCAATTATAGCCACCATATAGTGTCCAAATAACAGTCATAGAGTGTGCAAATAACGCAGTCATATAGTGCTCAAATAACACTGCCTGCACTGTTCGTGTGTGTGTAAGTGTGGAGTGGGGAGTGCAGGCTCTGGATACCTAAGTCAGCATGGCTGTTGGTGCCCCCTTCAGGTGGGATATGTAATGTACCCTGTGAAACTACAACTACATAATGAAGCTATGAAAGCAAATCATCTCTGGGAAGTTTCCTTGTTGAAGTTGAGCAATCGAGCCCCCCCCCCCCCCCCCCAAACACCACCCCCACCATAAGAAACATGGAGGAGGGCATCACATGCTAAAAACAAATATAAGAGCAATCATGTAGGTCCCAGCTGTGGCCGCCCCCCGGGACAGGAGCACATGTTTACCCATCTAATTTGGCATGAACCTCCATCTATAAATAGACCGAGACCTTTCTAGCCAGAGACAAGCCACAGGAATTTTTCGTTTTCTGGTTCACCAAATGGGAACAGCCATGGCGCTTCCTGTAATACGCGACCGCTGGGCTGTAAAAGGCTCTCAGGAATGCGGCGGCCGATTCATTAGGGGAAAATTTGGGATTGGGATATTGCATGGAGGCCTCTGACTGGAATGTCCCAATGTTCTCCGGCCGTAATCGCCTCCAGTTGTTTGGTTTTTCCTTTAATTATTTTGTTCATTTTCTCTGGTTGAACGGATTTAGACTCCAAAGTGACACAAATAGGAAGGACCCGCTCCAGGTCCGGCGGGAGGCGTCTCCGGGACATTATCACATTACTTGGCTTTTACTAACCTTTTTTATTGTTTTTTTTTAGTTCTCTCAGGCTTTTTGCATTATGTTTATTACAAACACAGAGAGGGAAATACTAAGGGTCACATGTATGAAAACTGTCTAGGTCTAAAACTCACTTTTTTGTCCATAGCAACCAATCAGAGCCCATAGGAACCAATCAGAGCTCATAGCAATGGATCAGAGCCCATAGGAACTAATCAGAGCCCATAGCAACCAAACAGAGTCCATAGCAACCAGAGTCCATAGCGACTAATCAAAGCTCATAGAAACCAATCGGAGCTCATAGCAACCAATCAGAGCTCATAGTCACCATTCAGAGCTCATAGCAACTAATCAGATCCCATAGCAAACAGAGTCCATAGCAACCAAACAGAGTCCATAGCGACTAATCAAAGTTCATAGGAACCAATCACAGCTCATAGCGACCAATCAGAGCGCCCCTCTCATTTCATTCAGAGCACTATATGAAATGAAAGGGGTGCTCTGATTAGTTGCTATGAGTTCTGGTTGCTATGGATTCTGATTGGTCGCTATGAGCTCTGATTGTATAAAAAAATATATACACTCCGTAGAAAAAACCCTAGATGGTCTCAAAAAGTTTTTCCCAGGTGTGCAAAAGAACTGGAAAAAGAAAGCACAGCTGAAATCTTATATAATATACCACTCTAAATTCCAGTGGAGGTCAAGTGCTCACCATTTTTTGTTGAACAATTTACGTTACTGCTGGCTTTATCCTCCACGGTGGTGTTTCTGTTAAATGATGCTGCTCAAAACTTCCCGCCTTTGATGTCCACATGGGACGCCAACGGAACACAAGGTATCAAGAGTATTTAAAAAAAAAAAATTTCTTTAAAAAGTGGGAAAAGCTCTAGAGCGCTAAAAAGTTACTATTTATTTTACATATACATAACGCGTTTCACGAGTTTCACACTCGCTTCCTCAGATGTATTGATTCCTCAATTTAACAAGCTATCTGTGTATAGACAGGAAATGTATATAAAGCTTGTTAAATTGAGGAATCGATACATCTGAGGAAGCGAGTGTGAAACTCGTGAAACGCGTTATGTATATGTAAAATAAATAGTAACTTTTTAGCGCTCTAGAGCTTTTCCCACTTTTTAAAGAAATTTTTGTTTTTTAAAATACCCTTGATACCCTATGGGCTCTGATTGGTTGCTATGGACTCTGATTGGTTGCTATGAGCTCTGATTGGTTGCTATGAGCTCTGATTGGTTGCTATGGGCTCTGATTGGTTGCCATGGGCAACAACGAGAGTTTTAGACCCAGATAGTTTTCATACATGTGGCCCTAAGTGTCACATGTATAAAAATTGTCTAGGTCTAAGACTTTCTTTGTTGCCCATAGCAACTAATCAGAGCTCCTCTTTCATTTTTTCAGAGTACAATATGGAATGAAAGGGGAGTTCTGACTAGTTGCTATGGGCTCTGATTGGTTGCTATGGGCTTTTATTGTTTGCTATGGGCTCTGATTGGTTTCTATGGGGTCTTATTGGTTACTATGGGCTCTGATTGGTTTCTCTGGGCTCTGATTGGTTGCTATGGGCTCTGATTGGTCGCTATGGACTCTAATTGGTTGCCATGAGCTCTGATGGGTTGCTATGGCCTCTGAATGGTTACAATGGGCTCTGACTGTTTGCTATGGAATCTGATTTGTTGCTATGGGCTCTGAATTGTTGCTATGGGCAACAAAGAAAGTCTGAGACCTAGACAGTTTTCATACATGTCCCCCTAAAGCTTTATAATTCAGAGGAAAATGGCATTTTTCAATGTTTGTCTTAACTTCCAACATTTTATACCACATTGAACAATGAATAATTGTGCAAAATGTTTTAGTTAAAATTTTACAAATGTGTTATTATTATTTCTATTCTTATAGTTATTACTATTATTATTATTATTATTTTTAGTAGTAGTATTTTCATTATTGTTATTTAATTTCTTGTTATTATTAATTATTCTTTTTATATTAATAATAAATTATAATTTTCATACAATTATTATTGATATTATTTTGTATTATTATTACTGTTATTGTTATTCTTACTATTGTTCATTTTCTTCTTTTTTATTTTTGTTATTATTCTTATTAATATTATTATTATGTATATTCTTCTATTATTAGTCGTAGTATTTTTACTTTGTGTCCTTTTTGTTATTGTTATAAAAAAATAATAATAATAATAATAATAATCTTGCATTTTACTTTTTTGTGAAAAAAATTATTTGATCTTTCCCCAGAAAAGGATGATTTTTATTTTTTATAGTGTTGCTGGAACCTGTCCCTGCTCAGTACCACATTCGGAATGTCCCAGACCCAATTATTTATGGGCTAGTTGGGGTTAGCATTGTTTAAGGATTTGTAAGGATTTTACTTATCAGTCCGCAGCGTTCCGGATCTGGTGAGGCTCCTGGCATTTGCTTTACTTTCAGTCTGATGTCACCTAACTGGTAGGTTAACATTTTGGTGATCTTAATCTGAAATTCTATTTGAGGTGATTTGAATTCAATCACTTGGATTAGGTTTGAATTTGGCATTGACCTAGATCTGAAACTAGGGTGAAGGATTTTTAGGGACGCTCATTGGTCGTCATCATATATCCCCATGTAAACCAGTGACGGGCTAATATGAATTGTATGGGGGAGGAATTATGGCATGAACGATCATCCCACCCAATGCAGAATGTATCATCCAGTGCAACAGACCATGTAAACTAGCAGCGAGTGGCTTGCTAGAATAATATTCGCCTCTCGTTCCCACAATACTTGGCCGATGTATAGTCCCAATACTCAGGTACTGAACTGTTTTGTAAAGCAGCAGCAACAACAAGGGAGACATAACAGTATAACATACTGACCGTTTGATTAAATGCCCAACTATGTATTGGGGCCACCAAGAGGACATTCGATAAGGGGTTTTCTTACTGAGACAAATTCTGTTTGTCCTCCATTCAAAGGTTTTTTTGCTTTGGTTTTGGATGGATGTAATTCGATTTGGTTAGAATTTTGGTGGAAATCACCCAGAAAATAGACCCTAACCTGTTGGCCTCAGGGTTATGATGGTTTTTGACTGGACTAGCCAAAAGCTTGGACTGTCTCACATGGGAACAGTGAAAATAGCAGGGATGGGAATGTTTTTCAGGGAGAAAGGCAGAGCATTAGCGGCAGAAAGCAAGAGACATGTGCAGTTATGTACAGTAGATATAGGGTGACCTCAGGAATCATCTTTACTGGTGGCCCCAAGAATCATCTCCACTGGTGGGCCCCAAGAATCAACTCCACTGGTGGCTCCAAGAATCATATCCACTCTTGTGCCCCAAGAATCATCTCCACTGGTTGGCATTAAGAATCATCTCCACTGCTGGGACCCAAGGAACAACTTCACTGGTGGCCCCAAGAATGATCTCCACTGGTAGCCCCAAGAATCATCTCCACTGGTAGCCCCAAGAATCATCTCCACTGGTGAGCCCCAAGAATCATCTCCACCGGTGATCTCAAGAATTAGCTCCACTGGTGGCCTCAAGGGTGGGCCTCAAGAATTAACTCCACTGGTGGGTACCAAGAATCAACTTCACTATTGGGCACCAAGAATCATCTCCTCTGATGGGTACCAAGAATCATCTCCTCTGATTGATCCAAGAACCAACCCTATTGGTGACCCCTAACATCTGCTCCACTGGTGGGGCTCAGAATCAGCTCTACTGGTGGGTCTCAAATATCAACTCCATTGGTGGGGCCTAGACACCTCAGTATGTTTACCAATTCCCATCACTCCCGATCCCTCATCACTCGAGCTGTAGCCTAATTAAGGGTCCAATGCAAGCTCCCAATGCTGTGCAACTACCAGTCAACGTCACTATGCAATTACCCTCAACTGGAAGTGACACTGCACTGCAAGTAACAAGGTGATATCAGACCAAAAGTGAGACCACACCAGGATCAATACTGTAAGGGGACATCAGACCGAAAGTGAGGCCATATCGGGATCAAGGTGGAGACATCAGACCGAAAGTGGGGCAGCACAGGGAGCACGGAGGAAATGTTAAGCTGCAAGTGAGACCACACCACGAGTAATAAGGAGATGTCAGACCAAAAGTGAGGCCAGATTAGGAGCAAGAAGGAGAGGTGAGACCAAAAATGAGGCCACTCAAGGAGCAAGAAGGAGAGGTGAGACCAACAATGAGGCCACACCGGGAGCAAGAAGGAGATGTGAGACCAGAAGTGAGTCTTCACTAGGGGCAAGGAGGAGATGTGAAGCCAAAAGTGAGTCTGCAGTAGAGGAAAGGAGGAAATTTGGGGCTAAAAGCAAGTCTGCACTGGGGGCAAGGAGGAGACATCAGACCGAAAGTAAGGCTGCATCAGGAGCAAGAAGGAGATGTGAGACCATAAGTGAGGCTGCACCAGGGACAAGAAGAAGATGTCAGACTGAAAGTGAGACCACAGTGGGAGCAAGGAGGAGATGTCAGACCAAAAATGAGCCCACACCGGGAGCAAGAAGGAGATGTGAGACCAGAAGTGAGTCTTCACTAGTGGCAAGGAGGAGATGTGAAGCCAAAAGTGAGTCTGCACTAGAGGAAAGGAGGAGATTTGGGGCCAAAAGCGAGTCTGCATTGGGGGCAAGGAAGAGACATCAGACCGAAAGTAAGGCTGCATCAGGAGCACGAAGGAGATGTGAGACCAAAATTGAGGCTTCACTAGGGACAAGAAGAAGATGTCAGACCGAAAGTGAGACCACACTGGGAACAAGGAGGAGATGCGAGACTGAAAGTGAGACCACACTGGGAACAAGAAGGGGAAATCAGACCAAAAGGGAGTCCACACTGGGAGCAAGGAGAAGATGTCAGACCAAAAATGAGCCCACACCGGGAGCAAGAAGGGGACAACTGACCAAAAGTGAGACCACACCGTGAGCAAGGAGGAGAGATCAGAATGAAAGTGAGGCTGCACCATGAGCTTTGAAAAACGGCAAAAAGCCATTAAAAACCCAACCCTTATCTTAAGCCCAGCTAGGGCTAGAGAGAAAAATAAGAGTTTGAGATGCCCAGAACCCAAATTTCTTTCACAAGTCTGACTGAACCAGTTAGCAAAGCTGCCAGTGCAATCCAGTGCTGCATTCAGAATTCTGCTGCTTGCAAAGGAGCAATGCATTGTGGGAGCTCACCTGACAGCTACACAATTAGAATTTAGCTTTTAGGTCACATGACTTTTCCAGACTTTTTGCTTTGGATGTGACTGGAGTATAAAACATAAGGACAAATTTATCAGGTTTTTTTATTAACTGCAAGAGGCTTCGTTGCCTTCGCGTTATAGGTTCCCATAGCAGAAAGAAAAAAAAAATTCTTGGATTTCAATTTTTCCAAGTACCTTGGCCGCTTGACATAGAACATCAGATTGCTAAAATGAGAAAAACCTGTTGTGTTCCAGTGTTTTCTCTGATAAGAAGCTGAGATGAAATTCATAAGCAGTAAAAGAGTATTAAAGCCACATGAGATACAGATCATTCATAATTCATAAATCAGATGGCGGCTGTGAGCGTGAGGGGCGGCTGCCGGGCTCTCATTACCGGGATTGTTTACAACCAGAAAACTTTCCACTGTTAGAAGAGACGCAGAGTTTAATGTGGCCGCCAAAGATAAGAAAATCCCTTTAAGGCAGTCCCTTGAAATGGAACTAATGGTGCACAATAATGGCCGTAACAGCTCATAAACCCCATGCATAACTCCTATGATATGGAAAGTCATGGCAGTATGCTGTAGAATACAAGGTAGAACTTGTCTCTAAGGCTCAATTCATATTCACATTACAAATACCCCCATGTATGACCCCATAGACCATACAGCTGCCACCCACACTGTGTGGTGTACATTTCCAGAATACACAGCTGAAAAAAGGTACTATATTCTACTACATACCCCTGAGCATTTTTAGTACATGGGACCCAATGGATGCATTTTCAGCATGAAGTAATAACATTCCT
This sequence comes from Phyllomedusa bahiana, assembly GCA_025379985.1. Taxonomy (NCBI): domain Eukaryota; kingdom Metazoa; phylum Chordata; class Amphibia; order Anura; family Hylidae; genus Phyllomedusa; species Phyllomedusa bahiana. The sequence goes on from JAODAL010020750.1 coordinate 22,729, forward strand.
GACACATACACACGACGTCAGACTGGAGGGCTTGGGGCCACCAGTGGAGGTGATTCTTGGGGCCCACCAGTGGAGGTGATTCTTGGGGCCACCACTGGAGGTGAATATTGGGGCCACCAGTGGAGCTAATTAATTTGGTCCACCAGTGGAGCTGGTTCTTGTGGCCACCAGTGGAGCAGATTCTTCCGATCCACCTGTGGAGCTGGTTCTTAGGCCCACCAGTGGATTTGACTATTGGGCCCCAATACTAGAGTTTATCCTTGGGGCCCACCAGTGGAGTTGATTATTAGGGCCCAAAAATGGATTTGATTATTGGGCCCCATCAGTGGAGTTTATCCTTGGAACCCACCAGTAGTTTATTCTTGGGGCTCACCAGTGGAGCTGATTCTTGAAACCCAAAAATGGAGATGATTCTTGGGGCCCATCAGTGTAGTTGATTCTTGGGGCCCACCAGTGGAGTTGATTCTTGGTGACCACCAGTGGAGCTGATTCTTGGGGCCCAACAATGGAGCCAATTCTTGTAGCCCACCAGTGGAGCAGATTCTTGGGGCCCACCAATGGAGTTGATTCTTGGGGCCCACCAGTGGAGCAGATTCTTGGGACCCACCAATAGAACTGATTCTTGGAGCCCACCTGTTGAGTACATACTTGGAGCCACCAGTGGAGTTGATTCTTAGCACCCATCCTACAGCTTCTGTATGTTACTCTTGTAGTTTGCTTCTTGATTGCCTCTTTTTCTCTTTCTTTCTTCCTGAAAAGCAGCCCTAGGCCTCCCATTCCCAGGGGACCACTGCTCCTCTGTGGGCCAATCCAAGCCTACATATGGAAGCTAAAGTACTATGTGAATAGTTCCTATTTTTCCCTATGTTTTCCTATGTTAGTGGTTACCTTGAGTAAAAAAGAAGGTGGACAAAGTTTCAGTCTGAAATCTCCATTCTTTCATTTAGCCCCCTTATATTCAGTTTGTTATAAAAGCTCCACAGCAAAAATTCAGAAAATGTATAATAAAGTCTATTAAAAAGGGGCTTAATTTTGTATATTTAGGAAGCAAATGAACAATAAAACAATTGTAAAATTGTAAAAAGTTCAAAGAGATCCATTAGTGTTGCTTGAATCGTTTCCTGTTTGGTTTGACATTGGTTCAACCAAACTCATGAAAAAATCTGAGTTTGGGACAGCTCAAAGCTCAATTGTTAATGTAACTCCCTTACCCTTCAGCTGACCCAAATTGAATTGCTTGGATTAGGGTCAAACTGGACAGTGAATCCAAAGCAAAAAACTAAGATGTGCTGAGCATGAGTCAAATACTGGGCTCACTGGTGCCATTCACCCATTACAAGTTCTTATTATACCTAGAATTACTTGATCTAAATGCTGAAGATCATCCTATGGAAGAGCCTTCAAGAATCCTCAATGTGGTCTTCTAAGAATAGAAATAAGGATCTTCTCTTGTTTCCAGAAATAATGCAACCTTTGTCCCCAAAAAAGAAGTCTACAAAGACCAACACTGAAGAAATAGAAGTGGTTGACAGCTTGGTTTTTCTTGGATCCCTCTTACATCACAATGGTGGTTCTGCTTGAGCCATATTATACATTGGGCACATTAGGCAATTTCCCAGACTTCCATTAAGCACACACAAGCATAGGGGCCCAAGGTGGTGAATGTATGTATTCCTGGGTCTGCACTGCATATTTAGCTGTTTTTGTGCTCTTATAATGTGAAACCAGCTAAAAACCATGGTGAAGCAGGGAGCTATTGGCCCCCCTACCCTGCCAATTACTCTCATAGGCTACAGGATTCCAACCAGACGTCAGTGGGTTGTCCTGATGTTGGTGGCATGATAATATTGCTGTTCTTGGGGATGGCTAAAGGCATTACCTGGTGTAATGTGAAGCACTTGGACATGGCCCACTGCACTGTTATGCTTTGGGGCCCATAGTGCTGTTAAGATGGTCCTAGGTTCCACAGCAGAGATCAAGCATTGGTTAGCACTGGGGCATGCAGTCATGGTGAGCATGGACCAAAGATGAAAAGCAAGTATATCTCAGTCAACGACAAACACTGATCACTGCCATTTTGTGATCACCACCAGATGTTGTGTGCCAATCACAGCATATAGCTGGGAGATGTGATTGCTCCAAAAGCAGACAGAAGAAAAATGTATGCTTTTGGGCACTGGAGCTGGAGAAGACGGTTTTGAATCTCATGGACAGCAAGGATCAGCAACAAAGATGTTCTGACCTGTGGAGCATCCAAGGGTGGGGCATAATTGGATTGATATAAGAAAAAAAGAGACATGGTGAGTACTGGTGTACAAAGTATCCAAGGATCGGACAAGACAAGAACCGGCCTACAGAGTATCCAGTGCTCATCTACAGACTAGGTGAGCACTGGCCTACAGAGTATCCAAGGATCAGACTAGATGAGCACTGGCCTACAGAGTATGCAAGGTTCAGATATGGCGAGAACTGGTCTACATAGTATTTCGGGGTCGGACACAACTGAATTGATTAAAGAACAAGAAGCATGGTAAGCACTGGCCTACAAGGCATCCAAGAGTTGGACTTAACTGTATTGATAGAAGAAAAAGGCAAGATGAGTACTGGTGTACAGAGTATCCAAGGGGCAGACATGGCAAGAACTGGCCTACAGAATATCCTAAGATCGAACATGGTGAGCAATGGCCTACAGAGTATCCAAGAGTTGAACACACCTGAACTGATAGAAGAAGAAGAAGCATTGCAAAAACTGACCTACAGAGTAACCAAGAGTAAAACATTACTGAATGGATAGAAGAACAAGAAACATTGTAGGAACTGGCCAACAGAGTATCTAAGGGTCAGACACAACTGAATTGATAGAAGAACGAGAAGCATGGTAAGAACTGGCCTACAAAGCATCCAAGGGTTGGACATAACTGAATTGATAGAAGAAGAAAAGAGGCATGGTGAGTACTGGTGCACAGAGTATCTCAGTTTCGGACAAGTCAAGAACTGGCCTACAGAGTATCCTAGGATTGAACATGGTGAGCACTGGCTTACAGAGTATCCAAGAGTTGAACACACCTGAACTGATAGAAGAAGAAGAAACATGGCAAAAACTGACCTACAGAGTAACCAAGAGTAAGACATTACTGAATGGATAGAAGAACAAGAAGCATGGTAAGAACTGGTCTACAGAGCATACAATGATCAGACACAACTGAATGAACAGGAGAAACTCAATTAGAGATGAGATAAAGGAGGACTTGATGACTCCGGCACACTGGTCGCACATAGGGTCCCTTAACCTCAGTCGTGCACCATTTCCACCAGTTGGACACCACAAGTCCCACTGGTGCTATCACTTGAACTGTAGGCCCCTCATGTAGCTGTACAGTTGTAGATACAGGTCATCGTTAAGCAGGAGCCTACATTTTTTAACTATTATGTAACATTTATGTATTCTGTTTTGCTTTCTCTTTCCACAACAGCTTACTGACATTGAGCCAAATGTTAACTAATGCATATGAGATAACTGGATACCTTTGACATACAAAATGTTCTTAGTTTGTATTTCTTCAGGACACAGATGTTTGGATGGAGAAAGCAGTGAAAAGAAGGGATGTAAATAACCGTGCTCGGCTCCCATCCGCCGTCCACTGCGATCTGATGCAAAATACAGAATCTGCCCTTCGTTTCCAAAAGGGGGAAGTGTCTGTTTAGGTTTAAGGCTGACACGGCAAAGATGCAATCTAGTAAAAGAAGAGAAAAAATACTAATTCAATTTTAATCTGTACATTCTTTCTTCTTCTCCTTTTTTTTTTAAAGGACTTTCTGGAATACAGATGTTACGTGTATTTATAGACCAGGGGCCTAAATCAAGGAGCAAGACCCCTGACAGCATCAAATGAAGACTCTACCTACTCCAGTTACCTCCAGAATTGGAATTTCTTTTTGTAATTAATTATATAGACAAACTTGAAACAGGTGATGGCCAAGCAGCTGGTGCAACCACTTATGAGTGACAACCCAGGGTCTTGACTCTTATGTGGATTTGATGGTGTCCAACACTAGTGGCCAGCTGGGCTGGTGTATTGTGTGGCTGCCTTCAGGATGGACTTACGCCAGCTGCACTCTACTTTGGGAAAGGGCTGAGGGTTTGAATTTTCAGATATCTAATTTTTTTGTCATTTAGTAATGGAGGGGCCAGCAAAAAGGACTTTTTTTTTTTTTAAAAAAAAATATTATAAAGTTTTTAATTAAAATTAAATTCCCATCTTATTCTGGCTAGACTATGCCATCACTTTATGCTTAGTGACTCTCTTCTTTAAGTCCAAATCAGCCACTTCACTGTTTTTTTTTTTCTACACAGCAGCGCTCCCGGTCAACCGGCTGGGCAGTGGACTTTGGCTGATTCCACTCACTTGGTGGCAATGCTGCAGTTCTCCTATACATCAGATAAGACTCATATAAATAATGCCTAGCCCAATGCACAGAGATTAAATGGTCCAGCATAGGACCTGAGTAACTTTTTGTGGAACCCAAGATAATCTAGCCCTACCCATGCTCGGACTGGCCCACAAAGGAGCAGAGGAACATTTGACAGGCTCCTTGCCATGACAAGCCTGGGGCTGCTTTTATATGGAATAAAGATGGAGAGAGTAAGAGAGGCAGAAAGCAAGAAGCAGTTATGAACAGTAGCTGTAGGGTGGGCTCCAACAATCCATGCCACTATTAGGTCTCAAGAATCAACTCCACTGTTGGGCCCTGAGAATCAACTCCATTGGTTAGGCCAAAAGGAATAACTCCATTGGTGGCCCCAACAATCAACTCCACTGTTGGGCCCCAAGAATCAACTCCACTGGTGGGCCCCAACAATCATCTCCACTGTTGGGCCCCAACAATCATCTCCACTGGTGGGCCCTAGGAATCAACTCCACTGGTGAACCCAACAATCAACCCCAATGGTGGGCGCCGAGCATCAGATGGTAGGCCCAACGACCCAATTCCATTGGTGGACTCCAAGAATCAACTCTACTGTTGAGCCCCAAGAATCAAATCCGTTGGTCCCCCTGTGAATCATCTCCACTGGTGGGGCCCAAGAATCAACTCCACTAGTGGGCCCCAAGAATCAACTCCATTGGTGGGCCTCGAGAATCATCTCCACTGGTTAGGCCAAAAGGAATAACTCCATTGATGGCCCCAAAAATCAACTCCACTGGTGGACCCCAAGAATCAACTCCGCTGGTGGGCCCCAAGAATCAACCCCACTGGTGGACCCCAAGAATCAGCTCCACTGGTGGCCCCAAGAATCAACTCCACTGGTGGCCCCAAGAATCAACTCCTATGATAGGCCCTAAGTATCAACTCGGCTGGTGGCCCCAAGACCCAACTCCACTGTTGGGCCCCAAAAATCAATTCCCCTGATGGTTCCTGAGAATCAACTCACATAAGGTCCCACTTGTGATAGATGTTATGACCTGTGAGTGCAGTGATAATATAAGGGGGGCATAGATGTGTTCTGTATTGATCTACAATTGGAATAGACAATGAAATTTCCAGTGGAATAATGTATACCAGTCCATCATTGTATATTTTGGGATTTGCAGAGGGCAGGTCGGTGCTGCTTGTGCCCCATTTAAGACACTTGTATCCCTGTTGCAGCTGTTGTATTAGACACAATGAAGCAAATAAGGAGGGTTTATGATCAGACATTTTTGGTGCTTTTCCTAAGGGTTCACAGTCATTGTCCTTTTACATTTTACTTTCCATAAGGAACATTCTTCCAAAAAAATATTATCGATTAAAGTGGAACTGCGCCTTTAGCACCCAGGTCTGCTGGCAGCGACCCCGCAGCACATGCTGGAGGGGAACATGTGGCCGGCAGATTCAGAAAGCCTATGCAGAGAACTCAAGCCCAGAGGAACCGGCCAAATGAGATTTCTCTGCCTGTAGGGGCCCATGCCAATATCTCATGAATCAGCTGCAGGGCAGCTCTCACATTAGAGCCGTGCACATTCTCGGAGGGTGAGCAGTCTGGATACGCGCCACTCTCCTCCGAGCTTATTGAGCGCTAATGTTAAAACCAGTAAAGAAAAAAGTTTGTCACATAAGTTTCTGACTGGAGAATATATCCTGCATCTGATACATCAGAAATCTACTGACAACTGTATAATGCGGATTACTGTAAGAATGAAGTGTGAGATACCTGTACATCAGATAGATAGATAGATAGACAGACAGAGAGAGACAGAGAGAGAGAGATAGATACACAGACAGATAGATAGATAGATAGATAGATAGATAGATAGATAGATAGATATGAGAGAGATAGATAGATAGATAGATAGATAGATAGATAGATAGATAGATTGATAGATATAAGGTAGATAGATAGATAGATAGATAGATAGATAGATATGAGATAGATGGATGGATATGAGGTAGGTAGATAGATAGATAGATAGATAGATAGATAGATAGATAGATAGATAGATATGATATAGATAGATATCAGATAGATAGACAGATAGAATGATAGATATGAGATAGATAGATAGATAGATAGATAGATAGATAGATAGATAGATAGATAGATATGAGGTAGGTAGGTAGGTAGAAAGATAGATTTTTCAGACAGCTAGACTGATAGATATGAGATAGATAGATATGAGATAGATAGAGTTTATACTACTCAGTACTGCCCTGTAATGTCTTCTATGCTTCTAAAGAGATATAAGGGGCAGGTTCTCCTCCTCTGTGTGCGGTGTATGGGAGACATCATAGCAGCTTATCTCCTATAGAGATATAGGAAGCAGGTTCTCCTCCTCTGTATGCGGTGTATGGGAGACATCATAGCAGCTCATCTCCTATAGAGATATAGGGGACAGGTTCTCCTCCTCTGTGTGCAGTGTATGGGAGACATCATAGCAGCTAGACTCCTATGGAGACATAGGGAGCAGGATCTCCTCCTCTGTGTGCAGTGTATGGGAGACATCATAGCAGCTAGTCTCATATAGAGATATAGAGGGTAGGATCTCCTCTTCTGTGTGTGCAGTGTATGGAAGACTTCATAGCAGCTAGTCTCCTATAGATATATAGGGGGCAGGATCTCCTCCTCTCTGTGTGCAGTGTATGGGATACATCATAGCAGCTAGTCTCCTATAGAGATATAGGGGGCAGGATCTCCTCCTCTGTGTGCAGTGGACAGGAAACATCATAGCAGCTGGTCTCCTACAGAGATATAGGGGGCAGGGTCTCCTCCTCTTTGTGCTCAGTGTATGGGAGTCATCATAGCAGCTAGTCTCTTATAGAGATATTAGGGGCATGTTCTCCTCCTTTGTGTGTGCAGTGTAAGGGAGACATGATAGCAGCTAGTCTCCTATAGAGATAGAGGGGCAGGTCCTCCTCTGTGTGTCCAGTGTATGGGAGACATCATAGCAGCTAGTCTCCTATAGAGATATATGGTGCAGGATCTCCTCCTCTGTGTGAGCAGTGTATGGGATACATCATAGCAGCTAGTCTCCTATAGAGATATAGGGGGCAAGATCACCTCTGTGTGTACAGTGTATCGGAGACATCATAGCAGCTAGTCTCCTATCGAGATATAGAGGTCAGGGTCTCCTTTGTGTGTGCAGTGTAAGGGAGACATGATAGCAGCTAGACTCCTATAGAGATATAGGGAGCAGGATTTCCTCCTCTGTGTGTGCAGTGTATGGGAGACATCATAGCAGCTAGACTCCTATAGAGATATAGGGGCAGGATCTCCTCCTCTGTGTGTGCAGTGTATGAGAAACATAATAGCAGCTAGTCTCTATCCAGTAGCTCAGGGACAACTGAAGATTAGAGATGGAGCCTGTAGACAAGAAAACTGGCAACAAATGATGTATCCTTAAAAATGTTCATGAAGGTGCTCCCATGCAGTTTAGAGGAAGCAGTGGTAGAATAAAAGTTGGGCACTTTAAGTTGCTATGAGCCCCCATGGGAGCTTCCCAAACCACACATAGTATAATCTGCCACTAGATGAATTCGGTAGATTCCTCATTTATGTATAACTGGGATCCTTGGTAAATAAACTATACAGTATGATTTCTGTTTTTTGGAGAGTTGTTGTTCCCCAAGGTGTGGATGCAAATTATTTCAGGATCTCTCTTCGGAGCAAAACCTGCTTAGAAATCACGATTATTTCCTCGCGTATTTCTCCCATACTCCACATGTCTCTTGGTAACGATGAAATGTTTAATGATTTCCAAACATACAAAGTGCACCCTGCAGATTCATTTATTTTATTGCATTCCAGGAACAGTTTTAACAGCTGCCATAATGTGTCAGCCAAAACATGTGTGTACAGCGGGGATCGGAGCTGGCTCCTTCCTCCTATCCACAACAGGGTTTGATAAGTACGAAGTCAACAGCATCATCAAACCAAGAAGAACCAAGATACAGAAGACACGAGGTCTAGTGTTGATCTAACTGTTCTAGGAAAGTTAAAGGGGTTGTCTCACTACGTTGATTCCTCTCACCTCAGTCCTGTTTCCTTGGTTTCACTTTGAATTCAGGGGAGCGTTTACTGGCTTCCACTAGGCTGCAGTAGAAGCCAGGTCTGTAGCTACAGCAACCAGTCTTGGCATTGGCAAGGCCTCAATCAGGAGATAAATTGAAACAGGTCGTACATAGCTATAGCAACCAGTGGCAGCCTATCAGGAGAGATTGAACAGGTCTGTAGCTATAGCAACCAGTGCTGGCAGCCTATCAGGAGAGATTGAACAGGTCTGTAGCTATAGCAACCAGTGCTGGCAGCCTATCAGGAGAGTTCAAACTGTTGCTATAGTGACCTGAGGAGCTGATGCAGCCCATACAAGAGGGGATAACCAGGAATAGGTAGGACACTGTTAAGGACACATATTGCAAAGTTACTTGTTTTTGCAAGCTCTTTAACATAAAAAGCAGCAATCCTTGTAGTGAGACAACCCCTTTAAGTTCTAGTAGAACTTCTCGAATTTTTAGAACTTGAACCGAACCAAACATTCTACTGTTCGTTTGAGTAAAGTTCTAGTTCTAATTCGGCGCCATTTTCAGTTTCGTTTTCAGCAGTTTCCTGCACTTTTGGCTCCATCCAATCACCTTTCTGCACTTTTGGCCCCATCCAATCACCTTTCTGCACTTTTGGCCCCATCCAATCGCCTTTCTGCACTTTTAGTACCATCCAATCACCTTTCTGCACTTTTGGCGGCCTCCAATCACCTTTCTGCACTTGTGTCACAATTAAATCACCTTTCTGCACTTTTGGCTCCATCCAATCACCTTTCTGCACTTTTGGCGGCCATCCAATCACCTTTCTTCACTTTTGGCCCATCCAATCACCTTTCTGAGCATTTGGCCACCATCCAATCACCTTTCTGCACTTTTGGCCCCATCCAATCACCTTTCTGCACTTTTGGCCCCATCCAATCACCTTTCTGCACTTTTGGCGCCATCCAATCCCCTTTCTGCACTTTTGGCCCCATCCAATCACCTTTCTGCACTTTTGGCGCCATCCAATCACCTTTCTGCACTTTTGGCCCCATCCAATCACCTTTCTGCACTTTTGGCGCCATCCAATCACCTTTCTGCACTTTTGGCAGCCATCCAATCACCTTTCTGCACTTTTGGCGGCCATCCAAACACCTTTCTGCACTTTTGGCGGCCATTCAATCCCCTTTCTGCACTCTTGGCGGCCATCCAATCACCTTTCTGCACTTTTGGCGGCCATCCAATCAGTGCAGAGCACAGAGAAGTGTCAAAAACGTCATTGCTAAGGTGTAGGGCTTTCATTGGCTGCTAAAATCACATGACCATATTATATGTATTTCACTTTATTGCCTTGTGAACGCCATTTTCAGCTCACTCTCTGATCTGTACAGACTACTCTTAGTTAGATAGCATTTTCCTCTCCATAGACAGCAATAGTCCCGAAGTCAGCAATTCATTGCATTGTATTGTGCTTCAGTCAATGTCGAATTCAACCTGAATTTAAGCAATTCAATTGGGGTCAACCTCTGTCCGGTCAGCAAACAAGGTTAGTTCCGGAATAACTTGCATAACCTTGATGGATAGCATTGCTTGAGTCTGTCCCTGTTCAACAGATGTTTGACTAACCTTGTGAAAAAGTTTGGGTTCAAGATATCCCATTTTTTTTACATTAGTCCTAACCCTAATCTTAGCATTATTTCTAACCATACGTTAGGGTTAGAGATTTTTTGGAGGGGTTTTAAGGCTTAAAGGGGTCGTCTCACTACAAGGATTGCTGCTTTTAATGTTAAAGATCTTGCAAAAACAAGTCACTTTGCAATATGTGTCCATTAACAGTGTCCTAACTATTCCTAGATATCCCCTCTTGTATGGGCTGCATCAACTCCTCAGGTCGCTATAGCTACAGACCTGTTTGATCTCTCATGATAGGCTGCCAGCACTGGTTGCTATAGCTACAGACCTGTTGATCTCTCCTGATAGGCTGTCAGCACTGGTTGCTATAGCTACAGACCTGGCTTCTACTGCAGCCTAGTGGAAGCCAGTAAACACGCCCCTGAATTAAAATATAACAAAAAAAAATAAAAATAGGACTGAGGTGAGATGAATCAATGTAGTGAGACAACCCCTTTAAGTTACCAGTCCACAGCATTTCCGATCTAGCAGGGTTCCTGGTGCAGCATCACTTCTGGTCCAATCTCAACATTCTGGAGTTGACATGAGACCAAAAATGACTACATGCCATGAAGTCCACCAGAGCTGGACACTATAGCCTAGGAAGTTAAAGGGGTTGTCTCACTTTAGATAATGATGGAATATCACTAGGATATGCCATTATTGTCAGCTAGATCCAGGTCCCACTTCTGGAACATTCACCTACCTCCAAAACGAGCCCTGAAACCTATATATTCTGAATGAAGAGGTGATTGGGACTCTCCCATTGAAATGAATGGACGCTCCAATTACAGTCAAGCATCGCTGCTCAGCTATATGCATAACTCCCATTCATGTCTATGGAAGAGGGAAGGGTCCCAACCACCTCTCTGTTCAGAACAGAGAAGTTTCAGGACTTGTTTTTGGAGACACAATAGGTGCAGATCCCAGAGGTGGGACTCAGATGTATCAAACACTTTTGTCATATCCTAGTGATATGCCATCATTGTCTAAAGTAGGAATACCCTTTTAACTCTTAAAAATCCTAACCATAACAACTTAGGATAAGGGTTAGAAATATTGTAACAATAGGGTTAAGGTGTCATGGCATGCCCGTGCCTCTGCTCTGGCCTCTACTGCGAACCTGCCTCTCAGTGTGTACTCACCTCTCCCCGCTCATGCTCCAGTCCTCACTGCTGCTGGTGTCCCCAGTGTACACGCGCTCCCCATAAGGCAGTATTTAAGGAGACAATGCCTAATAACCTGACCTATGACTTTTCACCAGCTGGGATTTAAGTACCTTCCTGTCTGTGCCAAGGGGTCAGTTTGTTGATGTTCCCACATTAATCCTGACCTCTGCTTGCTGCCCATTCTTTGTGCTTGTTACCCGCGTTTACTGATGCCCTGGTTCCAGTGTTCCTTTACTGCTGTCACTTGCCGTTACGTCAGCCTGTTACCTGTGCTGCTGCTCCTGCCACTACAACAGTCTGCTTCCTGCCTGGGTCTCTGCTACTATCTACAGTTGTCCCTGCCTATGACCCGTTACCTCTGCCTGTTCCCACTGTCCTCTGTCCAGCACTTCGGACATCATCGGGAGTAGCCAAACCATGGGTATTTACCTGCCGGCCTTACAGGGGGCTCCGTTGAAGACTGGGGCCCCTTATACTCCGCTCCTTGGTGTGGTCTGCATCTGCAGAGGATCCACATACCCAACTTCCACCGTTACATAAGGCTAGAGGTATAAAAATGAGTTTCAGGCGGTTCCAAGCCAGAATGTGTTTCAAGGTTCAGTTGTGTCAAACCAAAGAGGGACAAGTTAAAGCTAAATTATCCTTTCAGATGATTCAAGGAATCCTAAAATAATCTTATTTGCTGTGAACAGGTCAATAGTCTGCCCTATGTACAGGTGAAAAGTAAAGAAAAAGATAAGACCAGATTGACCTTCTAATCACTGAATGAGTTTGTATTGCAGAACTGTAGCTAGAGGCACCGTCAGGGGATTACTGGTACTACTACTGTTAGGAACCCTGAGAATATATTTTTAAACAAGGGTTCTCTAATTTGGTGCAAAAATAAGAACTGGCAATGGCTGGGAGCTCAGAATATTTGGCTGTTTAGAGCCCTGATATTTTTTATGGTAACCCTGACTGTCACTGAAAATACAGTATGTTCATCCAATACTAATCACAAATGTGCCTGAAAGGCACAGGAATCCCAGGCATGTTACCACCAACCTATCCTATATTCATCTAAAATACCAACTTTTATTGACGTATTTATCTAAAAATAGAAAGAGCTCAATGAATGTCTATTAAAAGCTAAAGTTGTAATAGTGTCTTTATTTGTATATATATATTAATAGCACAAGCCCCAAAGGCTCTTATTATTGTACTAGAGATCCAAGCATTACAATAGAATGACGTCTATCACTAGAATCGCAACATTGTTATCTATTAGCTACATCTTCATTTATAACAGTAACAGTGTTGCCTTCTCAAGTTCAAACAACTTTTCCACGTTTTAGGGGGTAAATTAAAACAAATATTAAAAAGGGGGGGGGGGGTGGGAAAAAAGGGGGGGTTTTTTTTTTAATTTTTTTAAAAAAAATTAAAAAAGGGGGTTTTTTGTTTTTTATTTAGGAAACTTCGGAATTTTAAAATCGAACTTAACATTTTCTTATTTTCGTTCCGGGAAAGGTTCTATTTCAAATTCGACACCCCAAATTTTCAGTTTCATTTTCATTTCTATCTGCACTTTTGGCGGGAACCAAATCCCTTTCTGCACTTTTCCGGGCCAACCCAAAATAAATGGGGGGAACACAGAAATTCCCAAAAACGCTTTGGGCTGGGGTTGTGGGGCTTCATTTGCTAAAATCCAGGGGACCTTTTATTTATATTTAAACTGTATTGCCTTGTGAACACCTTTTTTAAACCCCACTCTCTGTACTGTACAAATGCTCTTGGGTTGGGTTTGTGTAGTCCCCAAACATGAAAAATTTCTTTTTTCCAAAAATTTTGCTGTTTTCTGTCACAATGTTTCATTTGGCAAAAAAAGAAATCAAATATTGCATTTAAAAGTATTTTCTTGTCGCCCTTTTTCTTTTTTGGGCCCTTTGGGTTAAAAAACATTTCCTATGAAAACCCATGTATACTGCGATTGGCTGCTTAACCTGTATTAAAAATTTATGCAATAGCTCTCGACATGGGGAACCCCTTGCAAACCATGCCAAAACCAAAGGGCCGGGCCCCAGAGGGGTTGGGCAGTGAGGCATTTAGGATTTTAGGCCCTTTGGGTTTATGTTAGTCTCGCTCCTCCATGGGGAAAGGTGTGCGGGGGTCCCCGGCAAGTAAAGGGTGTGTGGCCCCGGGCTCACCTAAAGGCCATTCTGTTTAGGCCCCTAGCCTCCCTAAAACCGGGTCCTTAATTCTTTTCCCCCAAAGGGGGAACTACAAAAGGATCTCCAGTGCTATTTCAGGAGGGGAAGGGGCCAGTCAAAAACCTTCTGTCCGACCCGTCGGGGAAATTTAAAAGGGGGGTCTCCCACCAGGGGTCATTCTTTTTTCTGGCTTTAAAAGTCAGAGATCCACGCCCTTTTCATGCCAACGAAATGCGGAAGTGTTCAGTCTGTCTCAAATCCGGTATTTCAAGAATAAAAGAGGCCCTTTTAAAACCGGGGCCCTTTTTCTCAAAGCCTGTGTTTTTGGGTGTAAAAAAATCCACTTTTTCGGGAAAAAAGGTTTCTGAAATCGGGTTTTTCTTTCTAAAGTAATACTACCCCCCGGGCATTTCAAGTTACCAGAGGTCTGACCATACCGAGACTTTTTGTTTTAAATTATAAAAGCGGGGGCCGCTTTTTACATAAATACTCAAGTCAAGTAAATTGGTTACTGCATCACAGTTATTGTTTTTCCCTGGTTGCTCCAGAGAAAGGGGCTCAATTTGTTATTGCTGCAAAAAAAATGCAATACCTTGTTTCCGAACCCTGGCTTTGGGTCGTTTTAGTGTTTGGTGTCTTGCTGGGGAAAAACGAAAAATTTTTTGGGGTACTCGGGGTCCCGGGGGAAGTTAGCCACCATATTACCCCCCCCGTGCCATAATCTTTTACCCGTGACAAAAACCCATCTTAAAGGGGGGCCCCCCAAGGGTTTCCAAAGTAGGGCCAAGGGAAAGGGAAAAGGGGCTCAGGGAAAGGATAAAGCTGTTGAAACTAGGGGGACCCGGGGTGTTACCCGGGCCTAGCAGGGGCTATATAAAAGAGAAAATTTTTTTTTTAAAGGGGACGGGAACCTATTTTTTTTTTTTCTTTTCCCTTGGGGGGACAGTACACCCAAATTTCATTCCAATGTCTACAGCTTTTTTACCGTGACTTTTGCTGGCCCCCTAGTACCCTTCTCCCTTCACGGGCTAATGTTGCTGCACCACCAACTGTTGCTATTAACAACTTTCCCTGACCTACATTTGCAAAGGGGTACCATTCTTTTTTGGGAAACTTTTTAGTTTTCCCAAAAGGGGTTTTTTTGGGGAAAACCACACACACTGGGCTGATTTCGGGGAGAAGTTTTCCCACCCCGCCTCGAACTTTCTCGCTTTCCCCCTCTCCGGGCGGGTACAGCTACTTTGGGGCCCAAAACCGAAGGGCCCCTTTTGTGGGAAAAATTTTTTCTTCAGGGCCCGGGCTACTAAAAAACCCACTTTTCAAACAAACCCTTTATCCCTGAGAAAAAAAAAAATTTTGGGGGTACAGTCCCCCAACCAAAAATTCCGCCTTAATTCTACAACAGACACAAAAAGGGCGGGGTGAGAGTCTGGGGAAATACTTTGGGCACTTAAACCCCGGGCCTACGGGGCCCCCTAAAAACGGGTTGACACTATTGGGGGGGGGGGGTTCCTTCAGCTGTGAGAGCAAAATTACTGACCCTTTTCTTAAGGGAGTGGACTCTAGAATGGCACAAAGTCAATCCCAAAAGTTTCCGAAAACAAAACCCCGTATCCCATTTCTAGTTTAAAGGGGTAGGATTTTTAAAATGGGACTGACTTTTTTTTGGGAAACCGGGCCTTACTTTCCTTTTTTCATTTCCCCCAAACCCTGGCTGGGGGAATCCCTATATTGCACCATCTCCCGCCCCTTTTCCCGTAAAAACCCGGGCCCAAAGGGAAAGCACGGGCCCATTTAAAACCCTCTCCCTACTGCCCAAAACCTTTTACCCCCCCCCAATATTTTGATTTCATTTGCCAATTTTAAAGATTTAAAAAAGGGCACTCTACGCCATCCTCAAATGATCATTTTTTAAAGCAGAATTTAAAACTCCAGAGCCGGGGTCAGGGCCCGGGCCCCAAAAAACCCTGATGGGGGCCCCCGCCTCAAAATTTCTTCACGAGAAAACCAAACTGAGTATTTTAACGTCAGGGAACCCCCAACCGTTTTCCCAATTTTTCCATTAAAGGGCTCCCCCGGAGAAAAAGGGGCCGTCACTCGGGAGGAAGAACCACAGGCCCCCAAGGAAGCCAATGGTTCTAAAGGTTTCCTTTCGCCATGTCCGATGAAACCCCATCTGGATAGACAAGGTCCCCCCTTTTGAACCCCTTGTGGTTTACACTTTCAATTACAAATTTCCCGACACATTTTAAAAAACCTTTTTGGGGTCCTGATGTTTATGTCGGCTGGGAAATCCAAATTGAAATTGTTTGCGGTAATGGCCAACCCATCAAAACAATAGCTACAGGGGGGGCCTACGTCCCAAATTGGTGACCGTACATTCCCATAGACAAAGGTGTGATAGTTACAGGGTTCAGGGAGTTTTAGCATCCCGGTAGTTTTAGGTATAAAATATCATGCTCATGTATTTCCTAAAAGGTTTTCCCTTTGCTTTACATTTTTCCTTGCCCATCTTCCCCCCCAACTAAAAGGCAAACATTTAAGAAGACTTTTAAAAACCGCTCGTTGGCTAAACCCAAGAGTTTTTGTTAATATCGGGAGAGAGGGGGCCTTTTTTTTGTCCGCATAGAGCCCCCTTGTTCAATTTTTTTCCCACCAACATGCCCCCTTTATCTGGTCCGATTCGTGGGGGAACTAGAAAATGCCGACTACAAAAGCTTGGGTTTTGACTCCATTAAAATTGATGGCCGACCTTTTGTAAAAACACTAGGAGCATCGAACTGTCTCAAATTGGTAAATTCCCCTTTAACCCCTTGAAAAACCTAAGTGACTCCCCCAGCGAGCTTCAAAATTTTACCCACGTCCCCATCCCTTACCAGCTCGATCCGGGGATTCTTGAGTTGAAGAACTACGCTTACCAGAAGTCTATTAGAGCTTCCTGTAAGACTCCGAAAACACTCATACTCTTTGGGGGAAAGAACCCCCCCCGTTTTGGGATTCTAATCCCCCTCCGGTCGAGAAAAGTAAATGGAGTTCCAAAAAAAGGCTAAGGGGAACCCATAAAGCATTCAGAAAACATTTTTTGTTTTTGGGCCAAACCAAACCTCTTTTCAGCCCCAAGATAAAACACTGGCGTTAACCCGGGCCCTAAAGGGAGAAACCCCGGCCTATTCCCCTGCCAGCTTCACCCGGGTTAAAGGGAAAACTCTTAAAGGGAAAATTTAAAGGGGACCCCCAAAGGTGTTAAAAGGGAAACCCAAAAGCCCAAAGGGGCCCCCCTTTATAGTCCTTGTAAAAAAGGGAAAGGATGGGAAAAAATTTTTTTTTTGCGTTGATTACGGGAAAATTAAACGGCTTTAAAACCCCAAAGATGCCTCCCCACTTTCCACGTTTCGGGGAATCTATCGCTGCTCGGGGCCCGTTTGCCGGGCTTCTGACCTGACCTAAAATTTTGGATACTGGCAATAAAAATTTGGCCCCGGAGGACAAGAAAAGAAGACAGCTTTACAACCCCCGGGAGGGGCCTCTAGGGAGTTCACAAGCATGCCTTTCGGGTTTGTTTTAAACCCCCGGGCTACCTTCCCGGGCGCTTGAGGGAACAATGCCTCTAAATTTTAAATTTTTCCCAAAAGTGTCTCTCTTATCTGGACATGTGTTTTCCCTTTTCCCCTACCACAAGACCACAAAAAACATTTGGAAAAAGTTTTCCGGGTCCAAAAAGGGGACCATGGCCTCAAGATCAAACCATTTTAAGTGCCCCCTTTACCAAGCCACGGGGGAAAACCCTACTTGGGACAGGGTCGAGAGTGCTGAAGGAATACAGCCTGACCCCGAGAAAGTCTCGGGCTGGGGAAAATTTTTGGGACACTCCAAAAACCCAATTTTAAAGGGAAAAGTAAAAAAGTTTCATTGGTTTGGGCCCGGGCCCCTTTTAAACCGCCGATTCATACCACACTTTGCACAAGTAGGGGAAACCATTTTCCCAACTACTTCGGGGTTGTCCCCGAGGAGCACAAATGACCGAAATTTTTTTGTTGATGGTCGGGACCGTCAAAAAACAGCTTTCCCAAAACCCTAAAAACCTTGCTGACATCCCCTCCAATTTTTGGCCTACCCTAAATTTAAAAAACCACCCAAAATTTCTTCTATCCCACGGAGGGCAATTTTCTTGGGCCCTAGGACCCAGCCCTGCCCGCAATTTCAAGACAACCGAAAAAGGGGGGTTAAATTGCCTACGCCAGCCGGAAGCCTGAGGGGAGGGAAAAAAATGCCCCAAAAACTATAGCTGTTAAAGCTAAAAACTACTAGCATTTCGTGTGGGCCCGTCACCGAGGGGGCCGGGAATACAGGGACAAAAACCCCGGCAACACCCCTTTAAATTACCGCCCTTTTGGGTGCCTTAAGCAACTTTGGGCATAAAGACTGGCCAGCTTTAACTTCGAGATAAAATTACCGAAGTGAAAGACAAACAAAAAGCTGACCCCCGTTACCCCGCCAAACCTAAAGGTGAGGAAGGCCCCCCCCCCCAAAGAGGAAAGACAAACTGGGAAGACTGGAAATGTTTCCCTTTTATCAAATTCGCATGCAGAAAAATTTATCACTGCCCCTAAACCTGATAGGGGGAGCCTAAATTTCAAGGTTTTCCCTATCAAGACTTATCCCATGGCAAACTACCCAAATAAATCCGAGTTTTTTGGGGAAAAAATCTACGACTTACCTCTCTCCCTGATAGAACCCCGGGGGATCAGGAAACCATACCCTGACGGGGGAAACTCAAACTCTCTGGGGGAACAAAGGAAAAACTTTCTTAACAAAGGCCTAATCGGAAAACTCTTGGATCCATTTCAGGCGAGAGAGGCCACCAACCCTTCCCCAAGACGGGGTTTGCTAAGTTTGTACCCGAGGGCCCCTATCATGAACCGTCCAGCCATTTGGGGGTCTACAAGACCGAAGAAAACCATCCCCCCAAGAGATTCTTTTGGGATCGGCATGGGGAAACCGACTTTGGGAGAACGGGTTGTAATGAGTGCCCCCCCGGGAAACATACCCAACCGGGAGAAGGGAAGCAAGAGCACCTTTACACCCCCCCTTTACGTCTCAAAGGGCCCAAAACCCAACCCTTTTTGGGCCCAAAACCCATAAAAAATTTGGGCCCTTAAAAAAATCGGGATAAAACATACCCCAAAAGAGGGTTTTGCCCCATTTTCCCCCCCAAAGTGGGTAGTTGTTGTTTCCGTCAGGGGAATTTAAACGCTAGTACTACAGCCATCATCTTCTACGGGATTCGTAAAACCCACTTTTGCTGCCCAGGAAAGTCCGTTTTAACCCAGACCAGGCCCGGGGGGGATTTAAAATTTTTCCCAGTTTTCCAAAAACTTTTTCCTACAATGAATGTAAAAAGTTGGGGGGGGGGGGGGGGGGGGGGGGGGGGGGGGGGGGGGGGGGGGGGGATACACATAAAAACCCTAAAACCCTATGCGAAAAATTTCAACCAAGGGGTTTTTTAAACATTTGAGAACAGCTTCTATCCCTAAAAAGATTGAAGGGCCACGGGTTGCAACAAAAATGGTTAGTTTTTCTACAATAAACCCCAAACCACTTTTCCACTGGCTATTCCCCCATTCTACTTGTGGGGGTTTGGGACGTAAAGGGTTTAAACTCCCCAAAGGCCGTGTTTTAAAGGGGTACAATTCCCACTCCATAAAACCCTCTCCCCTAAAAACCAGATTGGTACAAAAAATACCAAAGGGGGAAATCCAAAAAGCCGAAAATTGTTGAAAAGAAGGATGGAAAAAGCTGGGCAAAGACAAGAAGGCTCATAAAACCCAAAAGAGCAATGCCACTCCATTTGGAAGGGGGAGAAAAGGGTTTTGGGCTCAAGAAATTCACCGCTCGACAAGTTGGAATGTCTATGGGAAAACCCGGAAAATTTCACATGACTTCCATACCCTTTCCCTGAATCTGATGTGTATGAAGTCAAGAAGCCTGGTTGGGAAACCCCAGACTGTACACCCTAAAAAGGTTAAAAATTATGTACCAGAGAAATAACCCCAACTTTCATAGCACCTTCTCACCCTTTCCCCGTTAAGTTACCCCGCCAGTACCAAATGGGCTCCCCCAAGAACCCCCCTTTGGGACCTTGAAGTTACAACCGTTTCTCATACCAGCAGGGGGACCAAGTAGTACATATCCGTTCCTTTTTCCCCCCTCTAATGGTGCTTTTCCAAAAACCTGCCCCCTCCCGCGGGAAATTTTCCCCAATTGTTCCCAGGGTTTAAGCAAGCTGGGGAAGAGGCATCCCTCAGAAGATCTGAACGCTCAACCAAAGGAAAAAACCACCCGGGACCCTACCCGAAAGTGAAATGTGGGACGTATGCATATATAAATTACCGGGTTGTAAAATATGTTTTGGGCCCTATATATTTTTTTGCTGTATATTTTATTGCCCTTTTTATTTTGTTAGATAAAATATTCCATTTTAACCCTTTAAGCCTCACCACCTGGTCTCAGAACAAGCACCTTTGTCACTATACCCAGTCTTTTTGGGTGAGAGGACATTGGCCCTTTTTTTTTTTCCCCATTTCCGCCCAGAGCTTGTGATGGACGATTTTGGGTTTTAAAATTTCCCCAAAAAGGGAAAAACTTCCCTTGGGTTTTCCAAGGCAAAAATACCCCCGTTTTTCCCCCGTGTTTTAACATGGGTTTTTTGGGGACTTTATTGGGTTTTTAACCCCCGTTGTTTTTGGGTTTTTTTTCTATTAGGCACTAAATCATTTTTGTTTAGACATTTGCCGGGGGACGGGGTTCTTTTTCAGAGGGGAAGATTGTAGTGACCCAGGGACTGAAGATTTTTTTGGTTTCCCTATTTTTCTGTATTCGTCCAATTTTCATGCAAAAAAATCATAATATTGGGAGTCAAAATATTCTCAGGTCCCCTCTTTTTTTTTTTGTTTGGTTCCTTGTTATAACATTTCCCATGTATAACATGTATATCGGGTGTTTGGGGTGCATAACCTGTCGTTCAAAATGATGCAAAAAGCTCTCTGACATGTGACCCCTCGCTTTCCATGCCAACCAAAAAAAGGCTGGCCGAAAGGGCCCTTAGGCAGTAGGAAGTTAGGGAGTTTGGCGTTTTGGGTTTGTTAGTCTCTGCTGCTCCTCGGGGGTTTTGGAGGCTCCGGGAGTCAAGGTTTGGCTCCCTGGCTCACCTCAGCCTTCGCTAGGGCCCCTTCCCTCAAACCCGTCCCCTTTAAAATTTTCCCCACCACCTAAGGGGCTCACACAGGATCTCCAGTGCTACTTTAGGGGGGGTGCAATTTCCAGTCAAAAAAACCTTTTGTCCGCCGTCTGGGAAAAGAGGGTCTCCCCAACCAGGGTCATAGTCTTCTTCCTGGCTTTCAAGTCAGGGGATCCACGGGGACTTCTCATGCGTCAAAAGAGCGGAAGTAAACTTCGGTTTTGTCTCAAAACTGGGTATTCAAAGGGAAACAGAGGGTCCTTCAAACCAGGGCTTTTTCCAAAACCCGTGCCCCTTTGGGGTAAGGGAAACCAACTCTTTTTGGAAAAAGGGCGGGAATTCCCGTTATCTTTCTAAAATAATACTACTCCCGATCTCAAATTAAACCGGGGTCGACACATACCAGAGACTGTTGTATCATTATCCAAAAAACGGCCGCTATTCATCATACTCAAGTCAAGTCTTTTTTTACTGCATCACAAATTAATTGGAATTCCCGGGGGTTTTTCTCCAGAGGGCAAAGGGCAAAACTAGTTATTGGGGTGCAAAATTTAAAAGCAACTACCGTTGTTTTTCCCAACCCTTGGGGATGGGCGGTTTTAGTGATTGGTGTCTTTAATAGGGAAAAAAACGAAGAATTTTTGGGTACTCGGTCCCTGGGGGAATTAGCCCCCCATTTTTCCCCCTCGGGTTTTGGGGTTTTTCACCGTTACCCGTTTACAACAAACCCTCCTTTTAAAAGGGGCCCCCCCAGGGTTCCGAGGGGGATGCCAAAAAGGATTTTCCTCTCCATAGACAGCAAAAAGTTTGGAGTTTGTATTGCTGGCTGATCCTTTTCCCCCACCCAGAGCTTTTTTTGGCAACATTTGCAGGTCACATAACGCCCCAAAATCTATTACCCTGGATATAAATTTTTTAAAAAGGGGCTTGGATTTGCTAAAACATACCAAATGGGTCAAAAATTTTAAATTTTTTGCACTTTTGGGGGGTTAAATAATTGTATAACGCACCGTCTCCCAAATCCCTATGTGGGCAAAGGGGGCTTTTGGGCCCCTCAGGTTGGGGAGGGGCCCCGTAGCAGCTCTACCGGGTTCACCTCCTATAGCTACGCCCCCGTTGCAAGCTTCCCCATTTTTTTCAGGGTTTGGGCCCTTGAAAGGAAAAGGGAAATATTTTTTGCTCCCAGTTTTTTTTTTTGGTTTTCTCTTAGAGCCAAATTCTCTTTACTAAGTTGGGCCCCGGGATCCAGTTTACTGTTTGGAGGCAATTCCACTTCTCCCCACCTGTTTTAAAAAGGGATAAAAATTAACCAGAACATCCCTTTTCCCATAAATTTAAAGGGGTTTAGGTCGGTTTTAAATAGAAAACTTTGGGGAAAGAACTAAACAAAAGTTCGAGGTTCTTTTTTCCCCAACAAGAACTTTTTACTGCTCGCTCATTTCTGTTATCAAAGCCTCTTTCCCACCATAGAGTTCATGGACCTTATTAATGTATCACCTTCAATATCTATCATAGATCTTTGTGGCTTTACTCATGCCCATCAAAGGGACTTTATCTTTTGTTAAGAGTTTCCCCCAAGATCTCTCCGGAACAGGGGGGTCCTTTTTAAACCCATAGTATATTTTTGGGCGTGCTCAATGGGTTCATCAAAATCTTTCAATCCGGGATTCTTTTACATCGTTTTACACCATGAGGGGCAAAACCCTGAAACGGTCGTATGTAGGGGAAACGATTGGCTTGAAATTTTCCCTTTTTTGCTTCTAAAAGTTTCGTGAATCGAAGTAAATTAAGGTTTGTTACAACCAATAGGGGGGCGCAGTGAGTTTTCCCAGCCCCTTTTCCCATAATCCCTTGTGATTGCAGATGTTAGTAGTGGGCTAAAACAATCAAAAACTACCCCTTTAATGTGTCTCCATAAGGGAAAGGGATTTCCCCTTCTCCCCTTCAAGGATGAAGAAGACAAATTACCTATGGTCCCACCCCTTAAGTAAACAGTACTAAAAATCAAAATAGTCAAGAGGCCCATGTGTGTTCTGTTACATGTGTGTCGGGGCCGGAGTATCTCTTAATTATGGAAAGACTATTGTTGATGCCCCCTTTGTGAATACTAATCCATAGTAGGTCATAGCAGGATATACATTGTTGCAACAATGTTGCCATATATTCTAAAAAGCAAGAAATCACATTCATCTATATGGGATTTATAACCCGAAACCATAACATTACTTTATCCAGGAGAGATGACAGGTAGAGCTATTACATGCCCTGGTCCCCCCCCCCAAAAGGACAATTTCCATCAAAATAGGTCGGAGAGAAAATTAAAGGTTGGAAAAAAAACCAAAAAAGCTATTCTTTGAGCTGAAACTCGATACAGAAATCTAACCATAAAGCAGCCCTATTGAGCTATTCAAGGAAACTTAATGGCTTTTTGAGGAATGTAAGACTCCCCACCTTAATTACCTGAAGCAGAATCTTAAATCACGCTGGATCCACAGCAACAGATGAATTTCATCCTGTTTATTTTTCAAAAGTTTTTCTCCTTTGCTGCAGAACAGAGCAGATTTTATGTAGCTCGAAGCCCACAATATATTTTATGACTAAAATGTTATCAAAATATGGAAGTCATATCCGTGCATTGAAACAATGTAACAAGTCAAAGCCCGAAGCCAAAACTCTGAGTCACCCTTGTAGATAGTGTTATGCTTTAGATTTGGGTCATGATTAAATTCGACACAACTAGTGTCGATTCGAATCAGGTTGGTGCAAATTGAATTTTTACAGAATTTGCAGGAAAATCATCCAGCATATTCATTAAACACTGGGCAACCAATTATCAGACTGAAGTTAGACTGGTAAAACAAAGTGTACATTCATCTTAGATGTGGGCGAGAGTCTTACTGAATGCTTACATCACCTGACATCAGGCCCCACCCTGGGATATATATGCAAAGCTGGACTGGACTTAGGTACCTGTCAGGATCCGCTCACCTGGACAGCCTCCTGCTTGTGTTGTGCAATGCCCTGCATGGGTTAATTTACCTGGCCTATGTCCACACCCTGGGAGAGACTCTGTTCCTGAGCTCAGGAGTGACAGCTTTACAGCCACTCCGAAACAGAGGGTGTGTCACACAGGTCAATAAGAGGGCTTGGATACAGCACCAATCAGCTTCAGGGACAGTGTCCGGGCACACTATTTAAACCTCCTCAATTCCTTCAGGCCTTGTCTGTGAAAGGTTAACCCTGCATGTTTTCCCTGTTTTCCCAGATTTTGTATTCCTGATTACCTGACCTCAGCTTGTTCTTGACCATGATTTGTCTCCTGATTTGGTACCGCGCTCCCGACAGTGTTCTGACCCATGGCTTTTTTCTGGTTTTTCTTTTGTCTTCTGATTCTCGGCTTGACGTACCCATATGGTTGCTGACCGAGACTGATTGACCTTGCTTTCTCCTGACGGTCCTGCACTTAGTAGCGTAGGGTTTGCTGCACAGTTGAGGGCTGCCATCTAGGGGAGCACACCTCCTCTGACGTGACAGCACCATTATGGATTAGATGTGTGACAGAGAAGGATATATCTGTGTGTTAGCTGTGTACTGCTAGCAATATCTACTACAATTGTGCTCAGCTGTGTATGCTAAGAGGAAAGAATAGGAATAAACCAGAAAATTTCGGGTTTGGGGAAAGGAACAAAAATCCCAACTGTCTCAGCTATGTATTTTTGGAGGTTGGAAAATAGGCCCAAGCAGATTAAAACGGGCAGTTTTAAAACCCAAAAACACCCCATCGCGCTCAGCCTGCATACTAAAACGGGTTTAAATGGCCAAACATAATCCAGTTGGGATTGGGAACAAAACCCCAAAAACTCTTTTTTAAACCTGATGCAAAAGAGACACAAAAAAAAAGAAAAATCAGATGAAAACAGGGAAGGGACTCGGAACCTTTATGGTTTTAGACATGTTTACAAAAAGGGAGGGTATCGTGGGGTTACTGTTTTTACTGTTAGCAATATTTGTAAAAGGGCTCAGTGTTTTATGCAAGGGGGAAATAATGGGGGAAAAACAGATAATAACAGGCAAGGAAGGAACAATAACCCGAAACTGTGCCCCAGCTTTTGTATGCTTGGAAAATGGGAAATAGGGACCCAAGCGGGTTTAAAAAACGGAAAGGTTTGAAACAAAAACAAAAATTTTGTGTTTTCAGTTCTGCATAAAAGAGGGCGGGGCTAGGGCCAAAGCAGTTAAAACCCAGGAGATTAAAAAGGGAAAAACTCCAAAAAACCCCTGTACAGCTCGTTGCTAAGAGGCACAAAGACAAATCAGATGAAAACAGGGAGGGGACTAGGGTTCCATTAGGGTTTTAAAGAGGGGACAGGGGAAAGGAAATATCTTTTGTGTTAGCTGTGTACGGGCTGGGCCAATATCTACTAAAATTTGTCCCCTTCACTATGTATGCTAGGAGGAAATAATAGGAACTAAAAAGATAATAACAGGTAGGGAAGGAACAGTAATCTACAACTGTACTCAGCTATGAATGCTAGTAAGTATTAATAGGGACAAAAAAATTAAAACAGGCAGGTTTGAAACAATAACACAAACCTGTGCTCAGCTCTGCATACTAAGAGGCAGGCATATGGACAAAGCAGTTAAAAAACGGGTTAGATTGGGAAAACAAACCCCCAAAACTCGGTTTTCCCCTCTGTGTGCAAAGGGGCCCCTTTACGAAAAAATAAATTAGTTTAAAAAAATGGATGGGATAAAGAAATTTTAATGGATTAGATGTGTGATAGAGAAGGATATTTCTGTGTGTTTTTATACTTTAGCAATTTTCTACAAACAAATGTGTTAAATTTCTTATGTAGGAGAAAAAAAAAAAAGGGACGACCAGATAAAAACGGGGCAGGAAGGGAAAACCAAAAATTTCCAAAAACTGGCTCACCCTCTGATGCTAAGAGGCGGGAATGGGGGAAAAAAGGCATTTAAAAAACAGGTGGGTTAGGAACAAAAAAACAAAACTCTGTTCAACTCTGTATGCTAAGAGGCCCCAACAAGGATAAATCAGATGAAAACAGACAACTTGGAACAAAAAATGCACAACTGTGCTCAGCTCTGTATGAAAGGAGGCAGGAATAGTAACAAATCAAATAATAACAGGAGGACTAGGAACAAAAATGTGCTCAGACAGATTTCACCATGTAATATTGCAACTTTTGATGATCGAACTGTGATTTGGTCATTCATAAAAAACACCTTCACGACTAAAAAGGGAAACCCACCTAGTAAAAGTAAAAACCCCCAAAGCATGTTTTTTTTAAAAATCCCAATGGCTGCAGAACATGCGAACAGCTGAAGGGTAAAAGCTCCCAAATTTAAATGAAAAGTTGTTCCGTGGATCTCAGACTTCATCACATAGAATTTCTCAGAAACGAATCCTGATTTTTTGTTTACCGGCATTACCCAACAAGCACCAACCTTTCCCAGCCAAAAAAACCCGGGGAGACAGGGAAAAAATTACTCCAATGTTTTCCCATTACATAACCCAATATAATGCCCAGGGGGTTTCAGCGCCGAAAACCACAGTCTGACTCCCAGGTATTGTCCCTGGGAAAATGCAGAACAGTAAAATCTATGAACTGTAACTATTAACCTATTAATGTGCAGTATAAATTGGGCTCTACAGAGAAAAAACAAAAGGTTTTTACAGGGACAGAAAATAAACCCGGGGACAGACAGTATTCAGTGATTTGGGAAAATGTTGGTATAAACCGGGGGTCTCCCGTTTTATAGTTATATTGGGGCTGTGGATAACCTTTGGGGAAACTCCTGTATATAGTGAAATGGAGCATGCTGGATAAACCCGGGGATCTCCTGTATAAAGTGATGTGGAGTGCTGGTAAAACCCGGGGGTCTCCTGTATTTTAAAATGATTTTGGAACCATGCTGGTTTTAAAAAGGACCCCCTCCTGTTTATTTAAAATATTTGGGGGATGCTGGTATTTAAACCTTTGGGGGTCTCCTGTATATAGTGATTTTGGGAGCCTGCTTTGGGAAAACCCGGGCCTCTCCTGTAAATTTTTTTTATATGGAGCATGCTGGTATAACCTGGGGTTTCCCCCGGATATAGCGATATGGGGGCAGGGTGGTATTAAACCCGGGGCTCCTGTAAAATAGTGATATGGAGCATGCTGGGGATAAAACCCGGGGGTCTCCTGTATTTTAAATGAATGGAAACAAGCTGGGATAACCTTGGGGGTCTCCGAAAATAGTGAATTTTGGAGGTTTCTGGTATAACCCGGGCCCTTTTCCGTATATAGGGATAAAGGAGCATGTTGGTTTTACCCAGGGGATCTCCCTTTTACAGTGATAGGAAAATTTTGGTACAAACCCGGGTAAACCCCCTGTATATTTGTGAAAATTGGGGATGCTTTTTATAACCCGGGGATTCCTGTAAATAGGTGTTTTGGAGCATGCTGGTTTTTAAAATGGGGTTTTTTTCCCGTTTTATATTTATATGAAGCATGCTGGTTAACCTGGGGCCCTTTCCCGATATGTGATTTTGGAGCATGTGGAAAAACCTGGGGATTCCCGTATTAAAAGTATAAGGACATGTGGTATAACCTGGGGGGAACCCGAAAATAGTTTTATATGAAGCATGCGGTTTTAACCTGGGCCTTTCCTGTATTAAAAGTGGGTATGGAGCTTTTGGTAAACCTGGGGCCCCTCATGTATTAGTGATATGAGCTTTCTGGTATAAAATTTGGGGGCTCCTTTTAAAATTTTGTTTAAAATGGGGGCATGTTTGGGATAACCTGGGGATCTCCTGTATAAGTGATATGGGCAGTGGGGATAAAACCGGGTTTCCCCGAAAATAGTGATTTTGGAGCAAAGCAGGGGAAAAACCCGGGATTCCTGTTAAAGTTTCTATGGTGATGCTTTTGGGATAACCGGGGGTCTCCTGTATTAGTGATTTTGGAACATGCTGGTATAACCTGGGCCTTTTTTCCCGTATATAGTGATATGGGGCATGTTTGGGATAACCTGGGGATCTCCCTGTTTACAGTGATAGGAAAAAGTTTTTTTTCAACCTTGGGGGGGTTCCCCCGTATATAGTGATTTTGGTGGGTACTGGGATAACTGGGGATCTCCTGTATATAGTGATATGGACAAAGCTGGTTAACCTGGGCCCCTCCTGTAATAGTGATTTTGGAGCCAAAGCTGGTATAAACTGGGCCGTCCTGTATATAGTGATATTTGGGGCATGCTGGTTATTAAACCCGGTGATCTTCCCGTATTCAGTTATATGGGGCATGCGGAATCCCGGGGATCTCCTGGGAAAAGTGATTTTGGGCCAAACTGGTATAACCCGGGGCCTCTCCCCGATATAGTGGGGAAAGGAGCTTTTGGGTATAAACCGGGGGGCTCCCGTATAAAGTGTTTTGGGGCAAAGCTGGGATTTAAACCCGGGGGGTCTCCCGTTTTTAGTGATTGGGGCATTCTGGTTTTAATCTGGGGGGTTTTCCCTTTTAAAAATAGTGATATGAGCATGCTGGTAAAAAACCTGGTGGGTCCCTGTAAAATAGGGATTTTGGGGGATGCTGGTATTTAAACCCGGGTTTTCCTGTATATAGTGATATGGGCATGTGGGATTTAAACCCCGGGGGTTCCTGTAATTTAGTGTTTTGGAGCATCGGTTTTTAACCCGGGCCCTCCTGTATTTTTAGTGATATGGAGCATGTGATTTTAAAAAGAGGATCTTGGGATATTTGTGATATGGAGCATGCTGGTATAACCTGGGGATTTCATGCCCTGTGATACTTCTGAGCCTCCCTGGTCCAGGCGGCTCCGCACATGAGGAAAGCTCAGGCGGATGTTTTCCCGTCCGGGGCCCCAAAGTTTTCCCAGTCTCCAGTCAAACCCTCGGGGCGGAATGTGAAAGGGGGGAAAAAAAAATTAAATTATGATTAATTTAAGCCTTGGTGGGGGCCGGGGGGGAGGCTGGAGGTTTCCACCGCCCCCTTTTTTTATCTCTGGGGTTTCTTTTTGATTTTTGGGGTTTACCCCCTGGGTTGAGTGCCCAAAGCTTGCAGCAAGCACACGTGGCAAATCTTGTCTGTGTCTAATTTAACCCTCCGGCCCGGGTTGGGTTAAATTTTTTTATTTTGCGTTACCCGGAAAAATTTGGAAACTATGCACCCCGGCGGGTAGAAAAACTATTGATTAATTTATCCAAAAATTTTTCAGTAATGTATCAAATTTTACTCCCGGGGCCCAAAGGGCAGGGATTCCCATTGATTGCGGCTATAGGATTTCTCCCTGTATCTATATGAATAGAATATGTCATCACAGGGTAAGAGGGGATCTGTGACCGGCCCCCATCTCAGACCCTGAAAAGTCACCACTCAGAACAAGTCTGTCACGACTTTGATAGGTCAAAAACTGTGATAGATGCAGGTGCCACGTCTGGTACCCACATTTATGTTGGGAATAAGTCCCCAAAAGTCTTGTTAAAGATTGAAGAGCCAGTTGCACGTGCGCAAGACTCTCCATTGTGTTTTCCCTGGGAGTTCCAGTAATTTGGGGGCCCCTGGGTTTTTCCATTTGTTCTATGGGGGTTTTCCCATAAAGGGGAAACCCCTGTTTCTCCCTTTCTGTTTTTATGGGAGTTCCCCTAAAAGGGAGCAAATGTGTTTTTCCCCCCCTTGGGTTTTATGGGTGGTTTCCAGTAATAGGGACGCTGCTTTCCCCCATTTTTTTATGGGGGTTCCCCGTACAGGGGAGCACTGTGTTCTCCCTTCTGTTTTTATGGGGGGTTTTCCCCGAAAAGGGGGCCGGTGTTTTCCCATTCTGTTCTAAAGGGAGTTCCCGTACAGGGGAAATGTGTGTTTTTCTCCTTTGTTCTTTGGGGGTTCCCAGTACAGGGATTTCTGTTTCTCCTTTTGTTCTATGGGAGTTCCCAAATACCGGGGAAACGCTGTGGGTTTTTTTTCCATTTGTTTTTATGGGAATTCCCAGTTTCAGGGACGGCCCCCGTGTTCTCCATTTTTTCTATGGGGAAATTTCCCCGTAATAGGGGCGTGTTCTCCCATTTTTTTTTTGGGAGTTCCCTTTAAAGGGGGGGCGCTGTGTTTTTTTTTCCATTCTGTTCTATGGGAGTTTCCCCGTAAAAAGGGAGCCCCTGGTTTTTCCTTTTTGTTCTAAAGGGAAATTCCCCGAAAAAGGGGGGGGCTGTTTTCTCCATTTTCCTTTTGGAAGTTCCCAATACAAGGGGGCACTGGTTTTCCCTTCTGGGTTTTATGGGGTTTTTCCCCGTTCAGGGGCACTGTGTTCTCCATTTTTCCTCTATGGGGGGTTCCCGGGACAGGGGGGCGCTGTGTTTTCCCCTTTTGTTCTATGGGGGTTTCCCCAAAACAGGGGAGCGCAGTATTTTTCCTTTTTGCTCTATGGGGGGTTTCCCAGAAAAGGGGAGGCTGTGTTCTCCCTTTTTTTTTCTTGGGGGGTTCCCAGTACAGGGGAGCTCTATGTTCTCCATTCGGCTCTGTTGGAGTTCCCAGTACAGGGGAGCACTGTGTTCTCTCCATTCTGTTCTATGGAAGTTCCCAGTACAGGGGAGCGCTGTGTTCTCCATTCTGATCTATGGGAGTTCCCAGTACAGGGGAGTGTGATGTTTTCTCCATTCAATTCTATGGGAGTTCCCAGTACAGGGTAGCGCTGTGTTCTCCATTCTGTTCTATGGGAATGCTCATTACAGGGTAGCGCTGTGTTCTTCATTCTGTTCTATGGGAGATCCCAGTACAGAGGAACGCTGTGTACTCTCCATTGTGTTCTATGGGAGTTTCCAGTACAGA
Organism: Phyllomedusa bahiana; assembly: GCA_025379985.1. NCBI lineage: Eukaryota > Metazoa > Chordata > Amphibia > Anura > Hylidae > Phyllomedusa > Phyllomedusa bahiana. Next base: position 53,324 of record JAODAL010020750.1, read on the forward strand.
GGAGGGCTGTGTTCTCCATTCTGTTCTACTGGAGTTCCCAGTACAGGGGAGCGCTGTGTTCTCTCCATTTTGTTATATGGGAGCTCCCAGGACAGGGGAGCACTGTGTTCTACATTCTGTTCTATGGGAGTTCCCTATACAGGGGAGCGCTGTGTTCTCCATTCTGTTCTATGGGAGTTCCCAGTACAGGGGAGCGTTGTGTTCTCCATTCTGTTCTATGGAAGTTCCCAGTACAGGGGAGCGCTGTGTTCTCCATTCTGTTCTATGTGGGTTTCATAGTACAGAGGAGCTCTGTGTTCAGCAGAACTTCCATAGAACAGAATGGAGGGTTGTGCACAAGAGCAATTGGCTCTCTTTCTGATCAAGGACTTTTAGGGACCAATTCCCAAGATCGTTGAGGTCTCAGAGGGGGTCCTGAATTTATCAGACTTTGATGGAATAACCTATTGATATGCCATCAAAGTTTAAGATGAAAGTACATCTTTTATACTAACTATATAGCAGTTTTATGTCCTGACTGCATAGTGCTGCTATTATTAGATTATTTATAGAGCTTTCTTTTGGCTACAGGTGGTGTTATTTACTTCTTACTTGTACAGTATATGCAAAAAACAGAATTTTACACACCGCCATCTAATATCAGCCTGCAGTTATATTAACTGTCCATTTCCAGCTCATCAGTCCAAATGAGGAATAATCACAGGAGGAAAACAGTGAAGCAAAATGGGAGATACCGCGGAAGGCTTGGTGATGACAGCCTGCTGGGTCACATGTAATGCAGTTCAAACAAATCCCATAGCCCCCCTTTGAGCACACTAAAAGCTGAAGCTGGACAAATCAGGCATGACATGCCTTTGTGGTTAAAACCCTTTGAGTACCCTTATCCTGAGCTGAGGAGGTACTTAGGGTGACATGTATGAACAGGCTTTTCGCCTGTTTTTAGGAGTAACCTGCGCCTCCCGGCCCGAATCCCCGTGTCGGACGCAGGGATGCGTGGTTAGGGCAGCGTTCGCCACCTTTCAGCTGCGCCCCGCATGAAGGGGCGGAAAGTGGGCGGTTGGGGCGCGGTGTAGGCTTTTCCGAGCGGACGCGGCGTGCTCGAAAACCCCGAGGCATGAAACGATGGCGGCTCGCCAAAGCGCGGCGCAATGCAGCGCTCAGCAGCTCCGACAGGCAGACCGGGTTTATTTTGGTCTAAATGCTCCGGCGGAGGCGAAGTGAAGCGAGACCGGAACATGAGAGGACGCAGATAGAAGATTGCAAGAGAAATCTCGGCGCCCCGCTCCGTGGGGCAGATATGATTCCAAAAAAATCGCCTTTAAAAGGCGGAAAACATTTTCAGAAAAAAGCTCAACCTCAAAAATAAAAAATATTTTTAAAAAAAAATCACTTTTTCCAAAAATCTAGAACGGCGCAATATAAAGAATTATGATATTGGGAAATTGCCGGGAAATACGTAATTCCAAAGTCTGAAACCTTTTCTCATTGGTCGGCATACACCGGCCAATCAGAATAGGAGCGACCGTGAACTTTTAAAAAACCTATGGAGAACTATTGACCAATCAGAATCAAAGGCAGGACAGTTCAAAATACAGTAAAAATGCAGAAACGAGCTGATTGGCTGAGCTAGCGGGGGCTTGACTATCTCAGCCAATCAGAATTGGAGCGACAGTGACCCATTAAAACCCTATGGAGAAGTTTGAACCCAAATCAAAATCAAAGGCGGGACTTTCAAAATACAGTAAAATGCTGAAAAGAGCTGTTTGGCTGAGCTAGCAGGGGCTTTGCTACCCCAGCAAATCAAGCGCTGTGCTACTTGTCCCATTGTAGTCTATGGAAGATCACGCAATGCAATCTCGGCCCCTCAGCGCCGTGCGGCCGGGAGTATGAATAAAAAAAACATTTTTTATTGTTAAAATATCTCTGAAAAAGACTCAAACATTCTATAAACATAAATCAATTCTATCCCGAACAACGCGTTTGTGGCCGAGACGGAGCTACATCGGGAATTGCAATAGAGAGATTTGCCGGGAAATACAGTAATTCCAAATTGTGTAAGCTATTCTCATTGGTCGGCATAAACCACCAATCAAAATAGGAGCGACAAAGACCCATTATAAGCTATGGAAAAAATTGCCCAAATTTCAGAATAGGGGGTGACAAAGACCCATTATAAAGCTATGGAGGAGAATTGACCAATCAGAATAGGAGCGACAAAGACCCATTATAAGCTATAAATGACCAATGAAAATCAAAGGCGGACAGTTCAAAATACAGTAAAAATACAGAAAAGAGCTGATTGGCGGGAGCTAGCGTGGCTTGCCTATCCCACCCAAATCAGAGCGCGAGCTACTTCTCCCATTGTAGTCTATGGAGAGAGGGGCAAAATGAAATTTCTCGGTGCTAAAGCGCCGTGCGGCATGGAGTATAATAAAAAATCATTTTATTAAGTGTAAAACATTATCAGATAAAGCGCTGAAACCTTCTCTAAGAATAAATCAGTTAAATCCCGAACAACGCGTTTGTCGCTGTGACCGGCGCTACATAGGGAATTGCAATAGAGAGAATTGCCGGGAAATACAGTAATTCAAATTGTTTAAAACTATTCTTATTGGTCGGCATAAACCACCAATCAAATAGGAGCGACAAGTCCCCCTATAACCTATGGAGGAGAAAATTTACCAATCAGAATAGCAGCGATAGTGGCCCATTCTAACCTATGGAGGAAATTGACCAATCAGAATAGGAGCGACAGTGACCCATTCTAACCTATGGGGGAGAATTGACCAATCAGAATAGCAGCGACAGGACCCCTTCTAACCTATGAAGAAAAATTGACCAATCAAATTCAAAGGCGGGACAGTTCAAAAGACAGTAAAAAGGCAGAAAAGAGCTGATTGGTTGAAGCGGCGGGGGGTTTGTCCAGCTTAGCCAATCAGAGCGCGAGCTACTTTCTCTAAAAGTTCTATGGGAAAAGAAAAAGCAGAGCGAGCTCTTTGTGATTGGCTAAGTTAAAAGAGGTGCGGTTATTTGGACCAATGGGGGAAGCGAGCGACGCCCTATGGGTTTTCTAAATGCAATCTGAAATAAAACTGTAAATGGCCGAAATCAAATTAAGACTACAGAAGTTGTATCGATGTGTATATAAAATGAATAATAATATGGAGGTAACGAAAAAAAAATGAAATCAATAAAATCAGGTTTATTTCTTTATTTTCGTTGCACCCATACTATTGATCCTTGGCTAACGAAAAAAGAAATAAACATGATTTTATTAAATTAATATTTTTTGATATTTACCCCATAATTTTTATTCATTTTATATATACATCGGGGCAACTTCGGCATATTATCATTGATTTGGCCATGTACAGTTTTTATTTCGATTGCATTAGAAAACCCATAAGAGCGTCGCTCGCTCTCCAATTGGTCCAAATAACGGCGCCTCTTTTAACTTAGCCAATCACAAATAGAGCTCGCTCTGCATTTCTTTTTCCCATAGAACTCTATGAGAAAGTAGCTCGCGCTCTGATTGGCTAAGCTGGACGAGCCACTGCCGCTTCAACCAATCAGTTTTTTTTTCTGCCTTTTACTGTCATTTGAACTGTCCCGCCTTTGAATATGGATTGGTAAATTTTTCTCCATAGGTTAGAATGGGCCCCTGTCCGCTCCTATTCTGATTTGGCTGTTTATGTCCGACCAATGAATAGCTTAAAACAATTTTGAATACTGTATTTCCCGGCGATTCCTCCTATTTCAAATCCCTATGTACGCCGGGCTCGGCGACAAACGTGTTGTTCGGGATTTAAACTGCTTTATTTTTAAAAAAGGTTTAGCTCTTTATCTGATAATGTTTTACACTTAATAAAAATTATTTTTTTCTTCATATCCCATGCCGCACGGGGCTGAGCGCCGAGATTGCATTGCGCCGACCTCTCCATAGACTACAAATGGGAGAAGTAGCTCGCGCTCTGATTGACTGGGATACCAAGCCCCTGCTAGCTAACCAATCAGCTCTTTTCTGTATTTTTACTGTATTTTGAATTGTCCCGCCTTTGATTTTGATTGGTCAATAGTTCTCCATAGCTTATAATGGGTCTTTGTCGCTCCTATTCTGATTGGCTGGTTTATGGCGACCAATCAGAATAGCTTAAACAATTTGAATTACTGTATTTCCCGGCAATTCTTTCTATTGCATTCCCCGATGTAGCGCCGGTCTCGCGACAAACGGTTGCTCGGGATTGAAGTGATTTTTGTTTATAGAAAAGGGGGTTTAGCTCTTTTTCAGAGAATATTTTACACTTAATAAAAATGTTTTTTTTTATTCTACTCCATGCCGCACGGCGCTGAAGCCGAATTGCATTGCACCCATCTCTCCATAGACTACAATGGGGGAAGTAGCTCGCGCTCTGATTGGCTTCGATAGCCAAGCCAACGCTAGCTCAACCAATCACTCTTTTCAGCATTTTTACTGTATTTTGAACTGTCCCGTCTTTGATTTTGATTGGTTTTTAACTTCTCCATAGGGTAAAATGGTCCCGTCGCTCCTATTCTGATTGGCCGAGATAGCCAAGCCCCCGCTACTCAGCCAATCAACTTTTCTGCTTTTTTACTGTATTTTGAACTGTCCCACCTTTGATTCTGATTGGTCAATAGTTCTCAATAAGTTTTAATGGTTCACTGTCGCTCCTATTCTGAGTGGTTTCTGCCGGTTTCTGCCGACCAATGAGAATAGATTTCAGAATTTGAATTACTGTATTTCCCGGCAATTTCCAATATCTGAATTCCCGATGTAGCGCCGTTCTAGATTTTTGGAAAGTGATTTTTTTAATGTATTTTTTGAGATTTGAGCTCTTTTTCTGAGAATGTTTTCCGCCTTTATAAAGGCGATTTTTTTTATTCATACTCCGCACGGACATCTTTAATGATTTCTCGCTGTTTTCCAGCCCCGTCTCCATCGGAATACATGTGAGGTGCAGTCCCGCACAGCGCCCATGTCCCCGCACTCGCCCATGTCCCCGCACTGTCCCCACACACTGGCGAGGCGCAGGGAACTTTTCCCGGCATGTATGAGTGCACCTCCTCGGACAGCGAATCTTAGGCGCAGCACCGCACTGCGCCCCAAACAATGGCGAGGCGCGGCGGACTTTTCCCCGCATGTATGAGTGCACTACCTCGGGCGGCGAATCATAGGCGCAGCGCCGCACTGCGCCTAAGTCCCGCACTGCGCCTCAAACACTGGCGAGGCGCGGCGGACTTTACATAGGATGTATGAGCGCGCCCCAGTGCCGACATAAATCAGGCGCAGATTTCGCCGGAAAACCGGCGGAAAGGTGCACCCCGACGTGGCGAGATTCATACATGTCGCCCTTAGAGTTTTCTTAGAGGTATAGATGTAGGCGACATATATTGAGATGTCTGAATCTCCTCAGCTAAACTGGTGGAGAGTGCAGATACAATGATACCCATAGTAGGTATAGGCTCAGCCTTAACATTTTTATACCTGAGTCAATAGGTAACAATGAAGTTAAGAACATAGCTCACCCGCCTGTCTAGAATTGAGTCTGTTAGCCGACCCCAAATAAGTCAGGTTCTTATAATCAGTAAGGACAGTAATCTGGTGCTTTGATCCCTCAAGGATGTGGCACCGTTCCTCAAATGCCCATTTAATAGCTATTAGCTCATGGTTACTAAAAATCACTGTACGGAGGTTTGTTAGATCAGAGGAACCCTGAGAGAGTACAGCTCCTACCCCAACCTCCGAGGCATCAACTGCCACCATGAAGGGCAGTTGAAGATCTGGCTGAATACGACCTGGGGAGGATGCAGAACTCATTTAAGACTTTGAAAGCATCTATGGCCTCAGGTCTCCAAACAGCGAGGTTGACCCCTTCTTAGTCAGTGGTTTAGCTAATTTAGAAAATTGTAATGAATTTACGATAATAATTAGCAAACCCCAGAGAATGCGGTAACGCCTTTAACCTCTTTGGTTGGACCCAGTCTATTATGACTTGGTCCTTGGCCGGGTTCATATGGAAACCTTCTGCAGACAGTATATTGATCTCTTGTACTTCACATACATATTTTAAAATTTTAGCATGAAGGGGATTGTCCTTTTAGCATGAAGGGGTGTCACGGATGGAGTAGGGGTTTGGGGGCCGCCGAAGCGAGGGAAAAAAAGCCACGCCAGGGAGCGGAATCTAATGGGCCCCCGGTTTTCACCAGAGCCCCCGCAAAGGGGATGGACTTCTCCGGCGGGAGTTACCAGGCCCGCTCCCCCCTGACGTGCATTGCTTGGGGGGCAGCCGATGTGCGTGGACAAAATCGCGGCGGCGACCGGCAATCCCCCAATTACCGGGCACGGGCCCCTTTTAAAAAATTTACAGGGGCCGGCGTGCGGGGCCCCCTAGGGGGGGGAGCGAAACCCCGGGGAGACTGACTGCGCAGGACGCGGGGGGGAAAGTAGGGGGGGGACCCGGGGGGGAGGGGAAGGCGGGGCGCTGCCCGCATGCGGGCAGCGAGCCGCCGTGCAGGACCAGGGTGTGCCTGCCCCCCGGGATGGGTTCCAGGCCCCCCTGTGACATTTCCCCCCCTTTGGCCTCCACCTTTTCTGGCCTAAAGGGAATTTAAATGATGTTACAACCAGAATATTGCCCCTGGCTCCAGGACCTTTCTTCGGGCCCAAACCCCCCTTCCCAGTCAATGAGAAAAAACCGTTTTTTCCCCTCTGACCGTTTCATATTAGAACTCCTTTACCGTAAAGACTTTGTGGCACACCCTCAGGATGGAAGCAAGTACCCGAGAGAAGCGTTTTGGGGATGCCGGTTTTAGCAGGGGAGACAGGAAGGAGTTCGGGACCCCAAGGGGGGGAAGGCAGACTTGTTGCTACGGGGGATTAATGGTTAAAGCCCTCGAACGGACCCGGAAACCCGGGGGGACCCAGCTTTGCTGGGAACCTTGAAACGGATTATTTAGCCACAACCCCACCTTGTCACCGGGAAAAGATCAGCGGGGCTCTTCATTTTTTTGTACTTGTCCTTTGGGTGCGGGCAAAAGCCGGGAGTGAAAAAGGTGCTTTTGTTTCCAGATAGCTTCAGGTCCGGGACCGCTCCTCAGGGCAGGGACCTCGAGGGCCAAAAAAGGGGGGGGTGGGAGGGGATGTCGCCCGTAGAAAATAAAAAAAGGAGCAGCCCCGGGCAACTCCAAGTCAAGGCCTTTATGGGAAAAAACTGGGCCCGGGCAAAAAACGGACCAATCATCCTGGGCGTGGAGACAAAATGCGAGGTACAGCCTAGGGTCGGGTTTAATCTTCAACTCCCCTTTGGACGGGGGGTGATAGGCCGAAGAAAAGCCCAGTTTCTTTGTAGTTGGTTGAGAGGGACGCCAGAATCTGGAGACAAATTGGACAACCCCGGGCCCACATATGTGCCGAGGAAGCCCTGCACCGGAAATATGTAAAAAAATAGAGGCCAGGGGAGGGCAGGGTGGGACCCGGCAGAGGAATAAAGTGGGCATTTTTAAACCGGTCTGTAACCCCCTTCATGGTGTTGCCGGGAAGGGGGGAGGTCCTTTTATAAAAAACCATGGCAATGGGTCCAAGGGCGCTGGGTATCGGTATGGGAAAGGGGAGCCTCCGTTTGAGACAGGGGGCTTGTTTTGGCGCAGGAAAGGGGGACTTTCCCCGAACTTACGGACATCCTGGGTGGGCCCATCACCCGTAAAAAACCGAGAGATGAGGGGAAGGATCTGCCTCCGGGTGCCCTGTGGGTTTTCCCCCCGACATATCTTCTTCCGAAAGGTGGGCGAGCTTTTGTCTTGCCGGGGAGGGAAAACGTTGTAGGTCTATGGGCGCGGCAGGATGAGCCGTTTGGAGGGATAATGTGCCGTGGGGTGGACTCTCCCCCGTCACACCAAAAACAGGGAGAGGGTCGGCCGACATTTCGTTCCGCAGGGGGAAAATGAATGAGAAAATTAAATCGGGAAAAGAAGAGAGACCAACGAGCCCGGGTGGATTTTTAAACGTTGGTGTCTGGAGATTAACAGGTTTTTTGTGGGCGGGATAAAGCTGACTGGGGATGGCCCCCTCCAAGAGATCCGCCCCTCCCCCCAGCTTTAGGCCAGTAATCCCCGTCGCCAATAAGTAAATTTTCCCCAGAGGAAAAATTTTTGAAAAAAAGCCGCAAGTGAGGGTCTTGCCCTTTGGGGCCCCTTTTTGGGGGAGTACAGCCCCGGCCCCACCGAGGAGGGATCGACCTCAGGGAAAAAAAAGGTTTTTTTTCTGTATTGGCCGGGAGGCAAGGCGGGAGGGCGAAGGCAGCTTTAAATTGGTGAAGGGTTCTCTGCCGCTGGTGGCCAAGCTTTGGGGGGGTTTTTCTTGGTCTTTTCCATATGGGAGATACCAGCGAGGAGAAATGTGGTATAAAATTTCCTTTTAATGTTGGGGGAACCCCAGGAATCTTTGTATGACCGGAGACCCAGGGCGCGGCCACTGAAGGACGGGAGACAAATTAGCGGGTCCATCTGCAACCCCGTCGGAAATGATGTAGCAGGAAGGTGGGTCTGCTGTGGAAAAAACACTTCTCGAGCTTGGATAGAGGCTTGGCCCTTTACGTCTGAGGACCTGTCTCGTGAACTTTATGGGATCAAGGGGGGGGGGGAAAACCCGAAGCATCCAGGTAGACAACCCCGATCTGACAGGAGGTCCCCGGAAAATGTCATTACAAATTTTTTGGAAAACGGCCGGGGCTTGCAGAGTCCGAAAGGGGATGATAGGTTCCGGGAGTGCCCCGTCGCGAGTGTTGAAAGGGGGTTTTCCATCATCGCCCTCCGTACCGATGAGGTTATAAGCCCCACGCAGGTCAGTTTAGTAAAAAAAATTTTGGACCTCGTAGCCCGGGCAAAAAGCTCCGTGTCAGGGGCAAGGATTTGCGGTTCTTTACCTGATCTTGTTGATGCCTCGATAGTCTATGCAAGATGTAGGGACCGTCCTTTTTGCCACAACAAAAAAACCCCCGGCCCCAGCAGGGAGGGGACTTGCAAAAAGAACCCTTCTGGGGATTCCCTTGTATACACTAAACCCCCACTTTATTGGTAACCTTTTCCAAAGCTCGTTAAAACTTAATTTCTAATCAGCCAATCACATGGCGGAAATCAGTGCATTTTCATGTAGCATGGTCAAGACAATTCCCCCGCAGTTCAAAACCCACATCAGTATGGAAAAAAAGGGGATTTGAGTGCCTTTGAACGTGGCATGGTTGTTGGGGGCAGAAGGGCTGGTCTGAGTATTTCAGAAACTGTGTCTCCGGGATTTTCACGCACAACCCTCTCTAGGGTTTACAGAGAATGGTCCGAAAAAGAAAAAACATCTGAGCGGCAGTCCTGTGGTGGAAATGCCTTGTTGATGCCAGAGGTCAAAGGAGAATGGGCAGATGGTTCGAGCTGATAGAAAGGCAACAGTGACTCAAATAGCCACCCGTTAAAACCCAAACGTCGGAGAAGAGCGTCTCTGAATGCACAGTACGGCGAACTTTGAGGCAGATGGGCTACCAGCAGCAGAAGACCACACCGGGTGCCACTCCTTTCAGCTAAGAACAGGAAAATGAGGCTCCAATTTGCCCCAAGCTCCTCGAAATTGGACAGTAGAAGATTGGAAAAACGTTGCCGGGGTTTGAGTCCGATTTTGCTGCACTTGGGAGGGTGGGGTCAAAATTTTGGCGTAACAACAAAAAGATGGACCCACCCCTCCCTTGTACAAGGGTTCAGGCTGTTGGTGGTGGTGCATGGTGGGGGAATTTTTTCTTGGCACTTTTTGGGCCCTTGACCAATTGAGCATCGTTGCAACCCTTTTTAAATCATGCCACAAGAATTGAGGCAGTTCAAAGGGAAAAAGGGGTCCAACACGTTACTAGCATTTTACCTAATAAAGTCCGGAGTGTAATAGACAACCCAAGGGTTCAGTCCCGACAGGGTAAACCCTGCCCCGGGAGGAAAGTCCCGGGCAAAAGATCATTGGGACGTCTAGGGGCGATGGGGGTGCATGTCTCAGTTTGTTTCCCGGGGAAAAAGCGCTGCAAAGGTTATATGGTGCGGGAAAGGGCCCCCCAAGGCTTGGGGAGGGCACGGGAGAACGTAACACCGGCGGGTCCCATCAAACAGCAAGACGACACTCCGCCCCCAACTCAAGTTTCGCCCTCTCCAGGAGCAGGAGCATGGCGCGCAGCCGGGGGAGCCCCAGGAGAATGGACGAGGAAGAAGGGGTTTAGCACTAAAACCAATCTTCCTTGTGCAGAAACCCCCTCTTGTAGCCCAGAGGTCAGTGCGGAACGTTTGGACCCCTAGAATTTATCCACTGACAATCTTCCCCGGGGGGATCACGGAGATTATGCTGGGACACCAGGGCAGATCCAAGAAATTTCAGCTGACCCGATTCCGGGAAAGGGCAAAACGTAAACTGGGAACCTGACCCAGTCCGACAGTCACGGGCATGGCAGGCGAGGAGGGGGTTTGCTCTCTAAGGGTACCCCTCCCCCACTTACCCTAGGTGCGCCTTTCCCCGGACGGGAGGGCGCAGAGGGCAGGTCGCGGAAATGGTTGAACTGCCACAGTACAACACAATTTTCCTCCGCTTCTGGTTAGCTCCGACGCAGACAGGTGGGGCTCTATCCACTTCCATGGCCCTCCCGGGGACAGGGGATCCCTTATGCGACTGGAGAGCCCTCTTTAAGGTGGCGGTCAAACGCCGGTTTAAATTTCCACGATAACTCGGAAGCCAAAGTGCGGGAAAGTAGGGGTAATTGCCTACAAAGAGTCCCCCCGGCACACTTTCAAGGCGGGTTTGGGAGAAGAAAACCCGGGAGGTTTCCCAAAAAAAACCCTAACCCGGGAGGAAATTTAAGCAAGGTTTTGGGCCGGGTCGGGGCTCCCTGTCCCAGAGGGGGGTACCTTTCCAGGGCTTTCCCCAAGAGAAGGCTGAGCAGAATGCCCCTTTAAAACCCTTTCGGGAAAGGGAAAATTGGTTGCCCTTAATTTTTATATGTGGGCATGGGGGAAAAAGCCCCTCAGGGCCCTTTTGGGGGCCCATCGAACTTTTGGACGGCATAGACAGACGAAGTCGTGGACCAGCGGCAGAGCCGGAACCAAAGGAGCAGGGGAGCCACGGAAACGGGGGTTCTGTGCTTGGTGGGGCCCGGGGAATTTGCATCAGGGGAAAGAGGGTGAGTTTGGGCTTTCGAGCGATCTGTTGCGACGGCTACCCCAAAAGGGTTTGGGGGTCGCGCGGGGCGGCAGAGGCACCTTTGGGGGGATCCAGGGGCCGGTCTTACTGTCACGGATGGAGATAGTGGATCCCTGGGCCGCCGCAAGCGATGGCGGGAAGCCCCCCGGACGGAAATTTAAATAGGTCCCCGGGTTTTTCACCAAGCCCGCCGCAAAGCGGGATGAAATTGTGGGCCCGGGGTCTACCCGGTCGCTACCCCCCCGACGGACTTCTTTCGAGGCAGCCCAGGGTATTTGGGACAAAATCGTCAGGGAGGCTAAGCTGGGGGCAGAGGAGACAACAGGGGGGCTATGGTTCGTGTCGTGGACAGGCAGAAGGGCAGGGGGGGTGGCAAGATCTGTCGGGAACGGAAGCAAATGGTACGGGAAACGGTAAATCAAACAAGCTAGAACCTTTCCCCCTATAGACTAAATGGCACTAAAGATCCGAACAAGACCAGGAAAAGGGGAGGGTTTAAAAAAGGGCATAAACCCAATTCCGGTGCACTGGCCCTTTAAATTTCCCCAAACCGGCATGCGCGACCCAGGGAAGGGGGCGCGCGCGCCGGGAGACTGGAGCTGCAGCAGGGGCCGCCGGAAATAGGGGGGGACCCGGCCCGGGAGGGGGGAGCGTGGCCGCCGCCCGACGGGCCGCAGGCCCACCCGTGACAAGGGGATTGAGTTTTTGCAAAATAGCACAAACCTGTTTAGTATGCGAGTCACAATCGGGAGAAAATAAATCAGAATATCATCCAAACAGACAATCACAAAGCGACCAATATAGTCCCTGAAGATATCATTCATAAAATTCTGAAACACGGCAGGTGCATTGCTTAATCCAAATGGCACAACCATAGGCCCCAAGGACTATTTCACTTGTAATGGAGGGAAAATGTATATATGTGTATTATAGTTTATAGTTTGTAGATATATGTTTATGTTACGTTTGTACAGAGATGGGGGTGTAGCGATATAGGAAATATATAGAGTCCTATAGTGTGTACTAAGTATTTAGAAGGGGTTAACAGCTTTGCAGAGAGAGTGCAGCCAGGTTAAGCAGCCAATATATGGCTGAAAAGTGTGGAGCTGGAGGCTAAGTACACAGTTATAAGGAAGAGCCTGTCCGCTCTGCAGTAGTTGTGTTCTGAGTTTTGGTTCAAGTACTTCTAGTTGTGAGCAGCAGTTAAAAGGGAATCCCTGGCTATTAAACCGGCAATAGACAGGGCAGGCTGGGGTAAGGAGAGCAGGACAACTCACTGCAACACCTGAATTAGAGAGGCACAGAGAGAATAGAGACCTGGGCAGAATGGACACAGGGGGGAGATTGATAACTCGGAGTATTAGGTGGGCAGTTTGGGGGACTGCAGAAAGAGAAAGGGACCCAGGAAGGAAGACTTAGTAGAGAATGTCCAGAGTCAGCAGGTGTCAACACCTTGCACAACTGGGCTGGGATGCCAATGCAAGCACCTTGCACAGTTGAACTGGGTCAGAACCAGGAGGGAGTTGTGAGGAGTATCTTGAGTCCAGAGAGGGGGTCTGAAAAAGTAGCTGATTTGATATGTGATGTCCAAAAGAAGAGTTCTATAAGTAAAGCCCGACAACTTCCGCTCATTCCTCAACTATGACACTACAAAAATGCTGGTCCATGCCCTTGTCATCTCCCGCCTAGACTACTGCAACATCCTTCTCTGTGGCCTCCCAGCTAGCACCCTCGCTCCCCTCCAGTCCATCCTTAACTCTGCCGCCCGTCTTATCCACCCTCTACCTCGCTACTCCTCTGCCTCTCCCCTCTGCCAATCCCTTCACTGGCTTCCCATTGCCCAGCGAATTAATTTCAAGCTACTAACCATGACATACAAGGCTCTCCATGACCTCTCTCCTCCATACATCTCTGCCCTAATTTCCAAATATCTCCCCTCACGCACTCTCCGCTCCTCACAGGACCTTCTCCTCTGCTCTCCCCTTATCAGCTCCTCACACAACCGTCTCCAAGACTTCTCCCGTGCTTCACCCACACTCTGGAACTCACTGCCCCAACACATCAGACTCTCCCCCACTCTCACCAGCTTCAAAAGTAACCTGAAAACCCACTTCTTCAGGCTTGCCTACAACCTTCACTAAACTTGTCACTACTTCCTCCACAGACATGTCTGCCCCTCACCTCCTGTCTCTTCCCCCTCCTTGTAGATTGTAAGCCCTCGCGGGTAGGGTCCTCTCTCCATCTGTCGGGCCAATTGTCATTATCCCTTATCACTGTACTCGTTTGACTTATGTAATGTATGTAACCCCCTCGACTGTACAGCGCCCTGGAATCAATGGCGCTTTAAAATAAATAATAATAATAATAATAATAATAATAACTTCCCGGCGGAACCGTGCTGTCTGCTATGAGGCCGTGTCTCCACAGCACTGGTTTCTGATCGGATTTTTGGCTAATTCCGTATTTAGAATCCACCGAAAATCCAACTGGAACCAGTGTCCCATAGATAGCAATAGAAAATCTCAGCTGTTGTCTACACAGCACTGATTTTCTATTGTTGGATTTCTAAACCGCTAGCCTCCACCGCAAAATAAAACATGTTCTTTCTTCTGACAAATTCCCATACACTTCTCTGTGCTGGACCTATCGAAATCTGAAAACTGACCACAGTTTTTAGCGCGGTCCCATGGCAAAATCTGAAGTACAGTGAAGATAAAATATCGGCAAATTTCCAACGCCATTTTAACTTATGCCCTGTAGACATAGCTTTAAAGGGGTTGTCCAGGCAAAAGCTTGTTGGTCCGCAGGGATATGATTAGAAATAGAAAAAAAGAAGTATACTCACCTCCCTGACGCTCCTGTTCCGTGCCGGTTGCCGTCTCATACATCACGGCCTCACAGTGAATGTCCGTTGTTCACGTGCCATGTGCAGCCAATCACAGACCAGAGCGGTCACATGCACGTGAGATTGCAGTCTGTGATTGGTTTCACATTAATGGTGAATATATGGACACAGTATTTATGATTACAAAGACAGTTATGGTGATTATATGGGCAGTGATGGTGATTATAGGGGCGGAGTAATGGTGACTATATGGGCACAGTAATGATGATAATGTGGGCACAGTAATGGTGACTATTTGGGCACAGTAACGATGATAATGTGGGCACAGTAATGATGTTAATGTGGGACATAAGATGATAAGGGGCAAGTAAGGGGATATAGGGGCACAGTAAGGGTGATAAATTTTGGGGGGAACAGTAATGGTGACTATTTGGGCACAGTAATGATGTTAATGTGGGCACAGTAATGATGATTATGTGGGCACAGTAATGGTGACTATATGGGCACAGTAATGGTGACAGTGGGCAAGAAAGGGGTGATTGTATGGGTGCAGTTATGGTGACTACAAGTGGCATCATCTACTCTCTGCTACATCGAATTTTTAGTTTTGCCACCGGGTTTAAGCCTATAGGCAAAATACACCTGACTTGTTTTTAGCTGAGAAACCTTCAAGGCCTGATCATCCGAATCAAATAGTATTCATCATATGAAAGTTCAGGTCATAACAAGGTTTTTGTTTTTGCAGATAAATATACAAAATGCATAAAAGGGTTTTAAGAGTCGCCAAAAAAATTTTTTCCCGGAGCGAAGTGTTGGAACGACCCCAAACTGAAAAAATTTTGGGAAAAACTTAATGTACTTCTGCTGTAATTAAACTCATAAGTTTCTGGCATCTTAAGACCTCTGGAGTCCAGACCTATAATGGAAGACAAAATGACCTTGACCACAGCACATATGACCTTCTCTTGACTATTGTGCCAACATTTTTTGCACTTGCCAATGAGCTTGCAATCTACTATTCCTGTTCCTTTCAATTGGTCTAGAGACATTTTAACAAGGGAATTGTTATCTTTGGCTGGGGTGAGCTGGAGTCTCTACCAGCCTCCTAAATATATTGGTTTGGGCATTTTGTGCACTGGGTCTGAAGGAAAACTTAAGAACTCCGGATCATCAAGGAAGAAAACAACAGGATATCAATAAAGAGAAGGTCAGTAGTGTACTTGAAGGCCGGAGGGGTTCCAAAAATAAGCAGTGAGGGGAGGGTTGTTGCC